>ML093559.1:124940-262727 GCA_003697995.1 Taxidea taxus jeffersonii
TCTGTCAGTTGTCTTTTGGTTTTGTTGACTGTTTCCTTTGCTGTGCAAAAGCTTTTGATCTTGATGAAGTCCCAATAGTTCATTTTTTCCCTTGCTTCCCTTGCCTTTGGCGTTGTTCCTAGGAAGAAGTTGCTGCGGCTGAGGTCGAAGAGGTTGCTGCCTGTGTTCTCCTCAAGGATTTTGATGGATTCCTTTCTCACGTTGAGGTCCTTCATCCATTTTGAGTCTATTTTCGTGTGTGGTGTCAGGAAATGGTCCAATTTCATTTTTCTGCATATGGCTGTCCAATTTTCCCAACACCATTTGTTGAAGAGGCTATCTTTTTTCCATTGGATGTTCTTTCCTGCTTTATCGAAGATTAGTTGACCATAGAGTTGAGGGTCTATTTCTGGGCTCTCTATTCTGTTCCATTGATCTATGTGTCTGTTTTTGTGCCAGTACCATACTGTCTTGATGATGACAGCTTTGTAGTAGAGCTTAAAGTCTGGAATTGTGATGCCACCAACTTTGGTTTTCTTTTTCAATATTCCTTTGGCTATTCGAGGTCTTTTCTGGTTCCATATAAATTTTAGGATTATTTGTTCCATTTCTTTGAAAAAATTGGATGGGATTTTGATAGGCATTGCATTAAATGTGTAGATAGCTTTAGGTAGCATAGACATTTTCACAGTATTTAATCAGTTGCATTTCTTTACACCAACAACAAGACAGAAGAAAGAGAAATTAAGGAGTCAATCCCATTTACAATTACACCCAAAACCATAAGATACCTAGGAATAAACCTAACCAAAGAGGCAAAGAATCTATACTCAGAGAACTATAAAGTACTCATGAAAGAAATTGAGGAAGACACAAAGAAATGGAAAAATGTTCCATTTCTTTGCTTTTTAACAATTGTCTTAGTTAAAACATCCCATTGCTTTAGATCTCTATTAGAAATACAGATATTTCTGGGGTGCCTGGGTGGCTCAGTGGGTTAAAGCCTCTGCCTTTGGCTCAGGTCATGATCCCAGGGTCCTGGGATTGAGCCCTGCATCGGGCTCTCTGCTCAGCAGGGAGCCTGCTTCCTCCTCTCTCTCTGCCTGCCTCTCTGCCTACTTGTGGATCTCTGTCTCTCAAATAAATAAATAAAAATCTTAAAAAAAAAAGAAATACAGATATTTCCCCTCTTTTTTGTCACAACAAAGAATTGGACACATAAACTAAAGGCTAAATCAGGTTATACAACTCGTAACAAACAGAGGAGGAACAGCACCCATCAATAGTCGTCCACAAAACAGTTTAAACTTTTCAGATATACTCCTGAAGTATGATTGAGCAACCAGTTCTCACGTTTCTTTTTCTTGAAAGCAAAAGAACTGTTGTAACCTCAGGAGGTAAACCCTGTTATTTACTAATAGCCAAAGTCACCTATGCCTTCTGCTATCAAAGAAATAAAAGCAAAATTTGTGCAAGGTCCTGGGAAATCCTGGCTACATCCTAGAACACGTTTTAATGTTGTGGCACTTTGAGTTGTGTTTTCCTAATGGAGCTTTCTTTTGAGTAGCAGTGGTTCGTAGCCCTTCTAGTCCATGTGGGGAGCTTCTAAGAAATACTGATGCTCATGCTCCTGGACAAATCAGAATTTGCCTCTATAAATCTAATATGCTGCCTGGTTAAGGGCCTGTCGCTTAAGTGTTGAATTCAACATTCATTCATTTCCTGATAGAGCAGATGAATATGGCTTACAGGGCAGCCTTGTGGGTTTTTCTACAGCTAGCCTGGTTGCCTGCCTGAGGAATTTAAAATTTTAAGCCTGAGATGGTTCTAAACATCTATTAATGGGTCTCTTGAAATATTAATTTTCACAACCCGTAGGGAAGGTTGCTCTTAGTAACAGAAATAGAGTTCATAGGTTTTTGGGTTTTGGTTTTCCTCCCATCCCATTCACTTGTTGGGGAATTCAGATTCACACCTTTTTTTTTTTTTTTTAAGATTTTATTTATTTGTTTGATAGACAGATCACAGGTAGGCAGAGAGGCAGGCAGAGAGAGGAAAGGAAGCAGGCTCCTTGCTGAGCAGAGAGCCCAATGGGGGGCTCGATCCCAGGACCCTGGGATCATGACCTGAGCTGAAGGCAGAAGCTTTAACCCACTGAGCCACCCAGGCGCCCCAGATTCACACCTTTGACCATTCATCTATACAATGGAAAACAATTGGCTAAAGAAAACTCAAGCTATGTATTCAATTAACAACTGATCTGTATCCTGGCAGTTTCTTCAAGCTGCTCTGGAGGCTACTATGGTCTGTCATGAGAAGTTTCCAGCCAAAGGTATTAATTAAGACTCATTAGGGTAGTCAAAATAGATTGCCTGTTTTGCTTCCATCTTCAGTCTCTGGCATCTCCATTAGTCTTACAGTCATAGCCATGGTCGTGATTCTAACTTTTATTTACTTACCCTCTACATGGATCTGCCAGCTTCACCTCTACATAAATTTGCCATATCTTTTGGGCATGCCCATCTGGTGTCCTTACTCCCTGGTCCTCCTATTCATCCTACATGCTTGCTTCCCAAATCTGCATCCCTATTCTGCCATTCTTGCTATTGTTGCTCCTTTGCCATATTTTCCTTATTTGTCTTGACACTCATCTGTTCTGATGCTCTCCACTTTTGAACCTGAGCTCTGTATCTAGTCTCCCTCTTGACCTCTACCCACCTCTGCTAGCCTCCATCCACTCAGGAGCCTGAGTCATGAATTTCTGCGAAATTTTGTAAAAAAAAGAAAAAGTTAATTTTCCTTTCCTAAAAGGGATTTTAACCAAGCTCTGTTTTTGCTATTGCTATGAAGGCCTTTAATATCAGTGCTTGCCTGCATTTTGGTAAAATAACCCGTTGTAAGATAAATGGAACATTCTCTAATGTATAATTAGATTATAGTATAAAATTACATATAGAACACTGGGACAGCAGGGAGCAATTAGCATGCAAAATACAACCTGCAATTACAAATAATAATTATTATATATAGGAATATTTAATTTTTCATATCTTGTAAAATACAGCAAAGAAAATAAATCTGAAGCCAAAGTCTTATGTCTGGAAGGAGTTATGTCAAGTTAAATAAACATCAGTCTTTGGTGAGTGAGATTAATAAAAAGACCAGATCAGTGGGCACTTCTGCAGACTAAATGATATTTTCTGACCTTAAGAGCATCATTTCTGTCCACTGTAAGACTATATCAAAAATGAGGCTTGTGGCTAATTTGAGGATCTTTGTAGTTCAGACTATGTCCAACATATTATTGGGAATTTCATGTGCATTCTGGTTCTGAGAAAGGAAAATACATTTTTTTTATAACTCAAATGTTATTTTCCTGAGTTTTATAATATATATTCAATTAGATTTAATTGGAATTAATGGTTCTCATGGAACAAGGGCATTTGACCATTTAAATTTCTGAGTAGTGGGAGTCCACATGGTAAACAGAATATGCACCATTATAAAGTAAACCCTTTTTATTTACAGTGATTCAGCAAAACCTGAGTGTCTTTGACTATATAGATTACTAACAGAATGGAGAAACCAGGTGAGGAAAGTTCAAGAATAATCTTTCCAAGGAAAGCTATGCCCAATATGAATATCAAACATTAGTGTTTAAAAGTAAAAAAAAAAAAACCTTAAATTTTTGAAGAAGATTTTCTTAATGAAGCAATTCGGGACTCTTTATACTGTCGGAAAAGCAAGGCAAAAACCTGGCTTCTTATGGGTGCTTGACATAATGTGAAAAGTGTTATTTTGTTTTCCCTATAGGAGTAAAAAGATAATAGGACAGTCCTAGATTCTCAAAATAGATTCTTATCTAGATAAGGGACAGAAACACACTTCTCTTTATTCAATTCTTAATCACTCCGGAAGGGGTGGCCTGATTTTTGTTTTGTTGTGTTATTAAAGGAGACCAGTTTAGGGTAAGGTAATAGAAGTCACGGCTTTTTTTTTTTTAAATGCCTTGTTAAAACATCAATCCTTGAATGGAAAATGATAATTCACATTTTATTCAGAAGTTTCTGATTCCTGGAATTCTTAATAAAAATTCCATAGCTTCCAGAAATAAATTTCAATGTCTATAATTTATGCTATTAAGTTGCTCTTATAATTTATGTAAGTAAACATAGAGAAACATCTTTTTCTAAAAGCTTCCAGAAAAATGGTAGACAAAACATTCAAAGATACCAATCAGTTTTGTGTCATGATTGAAGTATTCAGGGGATTTCCATATTGATCTAAACCAGTACTTGGTGTACCCCTTGCCTCCACCAACAGTATTGGCATCACCTGGGGGGGCCAGAGTAAGGGTTGTCAGAAATGCAAATTCTCGGGACGCCTGGATGGCTGAGTGGGTTGGGCCTCTGCCTTCAGCTCAGGTCATGATCCCGGGGTCCTGGGATCGGGCCCCACATGGGGATCTCTGCTCACCGGGATCCTGCTTCCTCCTTTCTTCTCTCTCTCTCTGCTTACTTGTAATCTCTGTCTGTCAAATAAATAAATAAATAAAATCTTTTTTTAAAAATGCAAATTCTTGCTTACATTATATGTTTAAATAAAGCTTAAATAAAAAGAAAAAAATGCAAATTCTCTGCCCCTCCCCCAAATCTGCTGAATCAGAAGCTCTTTAGCTTTCTCTTCAGGAATCGAGCAATCTTAATTTTAACAAGCACTCCCGGTGATTCCACTGCATGCTAAAGTTTGAAAAATAGATCAATGTGTCCATTCATCTATTCATTGATTCATTTAATAGCTGTTGCCACCAAATACGTACCATATAGTATTCTAAATTGCTATGAAAGAATGGGAGGCAAGGAAAATGACAGGGAAGAAAAGGAGATCAATGTTGCATATCTGGATCACCTTTGGAGATTTGTCAAAATAAAAATGCCTGGAATTCACCTCATACCCCAGTGAACCACCACCTTCTCGTGATAGTCATGACTCCACCTGAGGAATAGGGGAAGGCAGAATGGTGAAAGCTTTCCTAACATCTGGAGAAAGGACAAAATATTGATGGAAGATCCCTTCTCTGTAGGCAAAGGCTGCACACAGAGCAAGAGGAGTATTTCCACAGTAGCAAGAGGAGAATTTCCACAAGAGGAGTATCTTCATCATTTGGTGGCAAGTCTGTTTACTATGTTTGCACGAAGTGACAGGAAACATACAGAGAAAATAGGACTTCTAAGGAATGGGTGTGTTCCCAGGCATCACTCAGCTCAAAATATATTTTATACAGTAGATATTTATAAAACTCTTCCTGTCTTTGAGGTACAAAGCACAGGGCTCTGGCAGAGCATGTGTGGAATTTTAAAAGAGGAACTTAGGTTCCAGCCAAATTGGACCATCATTTTTTCCTGAACATTTCCCACCTCCTCCCATTTCCTAGGCTTTGATCAACCTCTTTCTGCCATCTGGAATGCCTCCACTTCATTTCTACTTCTCAGAATCCCATACACTAACGCACACTTTAAAAATCCTTTTAAAAAATATGGCCTAACATCTCTCTGACCCTCAGTGTAATACAATGTTTCTTTGTGTATCTTTGTGTTGTGGGCCCCATGTTCACACTGTCTTACGTAGAAATATAGGTGGTTTCCTATCAATGAATCTAACTTATTATCCACCCCCATCAGCTATAGAAAAGACTTGATTTTTCCACTTCAAGTTTACTCATTCACTAGTCAAGTCAGGATTCAAATTCAGTTTAGGTTCATGCCTCCTACCAGGGTTGGTGTTCCCTTATAGTTATCTCCCTTCGCCTTTCCAGACTCTAGAAAAGAAGCTCAGGGGACTCATGACATGGGGGAGGCAGGTGTGCCTGGTTGGTCTTCTATGACATCTCACTGTTTTCGTTCGGGAGGTATCTCTGGTTGGTATAGTTCTGGCTGGTATTGCTCATCTGCATTCTAGGTATGATCAGAGTCTCCCTACTATCTTCTCTCTTAATAATACTCCCGCTGATGAAGCTGTCCCCATATTCCCCTGGCCTTTCAGCCTCTGCTAAGGGTCCCTCATCTCCCTGATGCAGCATTCTCAGATAGGCTGAAGGACTCTTTCACACACTGAGGTTCTTCATTTTCAGATACCTTCCATGTCCCTCTGAAAGGACTCCAGAGATTTTTCTGGGTTACTTTCTACAGTAGAGGGTGGGTTTTATCTCAGACTCTCTCAGCCTAAACACGGCTTGCTACTAATCCTACTCTATGGGCTCAGGGTGGCCCAGTTTACTCAGTGAGGAGTGAACTGTGTCACTCTCCTCTAAGGGTCCCTGCAGGAAATGATGCTCAAGCATCCCACACCCTGAGATTATCAACCTACCTGTTTCTGCATCCTCCCTCCCCACCCAAGGCTTTCCATCCCAGAGGTACCCAAGACAGAAGCATCTCAACTCTCTGACTCTTCCCACCCTTTCCTCAGTTTCCTCCTCTAGCCTCAGGATGGGCTTTCCTCAAATCCCTCTTCTTTTTCCTACCATCTTCCTACTCTTATTTACAGTTAAAACTCTACAATCCAGGGGCACCTGAGTGGCTCAGTGGGTTAAGCCTCTGCCTTCGACTCAGGTCATGATCTCAGGTTCCTGGGATCAAGCCCCACCTCGGGTTGCCTGCTCGGCAGGGAGCCTGCCTGCCCCCCACTCTGCCTGCCTCTCTGTTTACTTGTGATCTCTCTCTCCTTGTGAAATAAATAAACACAATCTTAAAAACAAACAAACCCAAAACTCTACAATCCAGTCTTCTATGACTGGCCAGTTATTGTTTTGAAGCACATCTTTGAGATTCCTGAGAAAATCCTTTGCCTTTCATGTGTCTAGCTCTTGTATTTGAAAGCTAGGGGTTTTCATGTCTATTTTGAACCCTCTAAATTAAAAAAAAAAAGTCATACTGTGGCTATGAGTTCTTTATTCTAGACAGATGCACCCTCTCCCTGAAAATGGTGAGCACATTGTTCTCAGTGTGTGGGGAGCCCCAGGGAATGCTTCATTTGGAATGAAAAATAAAGATATTAAAAAACAAATAAAAAATATGATTTTTTTTGCTACACCTCTTTTGGTTTGTCACATTCTGCCTTTTGTCATATTACATATCTTATTCTTGGCTTCACATACCTCTTCCACTTTTCTACTAACACTTGCTCAGACTGTCAACATGAGGTAAGAGTGGAGCCAAAGCCCTATTCATCTCTAGATGTTCCTCACCACCTAATGGGGTACTATCTTCAGAAGTATTTCTTTCAGTGTATTAATTCTTAATATTTTATTAACATTTTATCCTATAAAATAGCTATTTATTACTGGAAAAAAAATTTCCTTTGCCTGTGTCATCTCTTTGAGTTGCTTATTTAAATCCTGAGTAGAAAATAAAATTCTCTCAGGAATTTACCTGTGATTCCCTAAAGCTTACACTGCCTTTATTTACAGTGATGATACTAAAAACCACCACCTAATACTGCTTTAAAAAAGGTTGGGGGGGGCACCAACACTCATTAGTTTTGCCTAAATAAAGGAGTGCTCAAATCTGTTTTATTTTAGTTTAATTTTTTTCAGTGTTTCAGAATTCATTGTTTATGTACCACACCCAGTGCTCTGTGCAATACCTACCCTCCATAATATCCACCAGTAGGCTCACCCAACACCCACCCCCCTCCCCTCCAAAATCCTCACTTTGTTTCTCAGAGTCTAGAGTCTCTCATGGTTTGTCTCCCCCTCTGATTTCCCCCAACTCACTTCTCCTCTCCATCTCCCAATGTCCTCTGTGTTATTCCTTATGCTCCACAAGTAAGTGAAACCATATGATACTTGACTCTCTCTGCTTGACTTATTTCACTCAGCATAATCTCCTTCAGTCCTGTCCATGCTGATACAAAAGTTAGGTATTCACCCTTTCTGATGGTGGCATAATTCTCCATTGTATATATAGACCATATCTTCTTTATCCATTTGTCTGTTGAAGGGCATCTTGGTTCTTTCCACAGTTTGATGACAGTGGCCATTGCTGCTATGAACATTGGGGTACAGGGGGCCCTTCTTTTCACTACATCTGTATCTTTGGGGTAAATACCCAGTAGTGCAATTGCAGGGTTATAGGAGAGCTCTATTTTTAATTTTTTGAGGAATCTCCACACTGTTTTCCAAAGTGGCTGCACCAACTTGCATTTCCACCAACAGTGTAAGAGGGTTTCCCTTTCTCCACATCCTCTCCAACACTTGTTGTTTACTGTCTTATTAATTTTGGCCATTCTAACTGGTGTAAGATGGTATCTCAATGTGGTTTTGATTTGACTCCCTGATGGCTAATGATGATGAACATTTTATCATGTTTCTGTTAGCCATTTGTATGTCTTCTTTGGAGATGTGTCTGTTCATATCTTCTTCCCATTTTTTGACATGATTATCTGTTTTGTGTGTGTTCAGTTTGAGGAGTTCTTTACAAATCTTGGATATCAGTTCTTTGTACTGTCATTTGCGAATATTTTCTCCCATTCTGTGGGTTGCCTCTTTGTTTTGTTGATTGTTCCCTTTGCTGTGCAGAAGCTTTTGATCTTGATGAAGTCCCAGAAGTTCATTTTTGCTTTTGTTTCCTTTGCCTTTGGGGACATATCTTGAAATAAGTTGCTGTGGCTGATGTTGAAAAGTTACTGCCTATGTTCTCCTCTAGGATTTTGAAATGACCCTGGGATCATGACTAGAGCTGAAGACAGCTGCTCAACCAATTGAGACACCCAGGTGTCCCTCTCACAATTATTTCAATAATCAAAATATGAAACTTGCATATATGAGTCAGAGTCTTAGAGCTGACTTGACCAGGAGAGTGGGTCATGGAGAGAATTACCAGCAGCCTGGAGCACCTGGCTCAGGCTCCATGTCCCTGAGGCCCTTGTCACCACAGCTGCAGAGTGTTAGGTGCTGCACTTAGGTCGCCAACCTGGACCTGGCCAACACAGAGATCTGATGCTGCTGATACTGCTGCCTCCTGGGCACCTGATCTTGCCACCACAGCTACCAGGGAAGAAGCGAGCTTCCCCTCCCTCCTGTGATCCTCTTGGCTTTATGCGGCTGGCAGGAGCAGGTGTGTCTGATTTGATCAGGGGCTGGCACCCTGATTGCAAGTTCGGCTTGAGCAAGTGAGACTCTGACAGGCTGAGCCTGGGTGGTGGGAGAGAGGAAAGGGAAGAGTCCAACAGGACTGCAAAGAGAGAACATTTTCAGACAAGTGAAGAGTGGGAAGAGATTCAGAGGAATGGCAGCCAAATAAGGAGAGATGTCGACTTGATTGCAGTTAGAAGAATCTTGGGGGAGGGGCACAGCTGGAGGGACATTTGCAACAATTAGGCTTTTGCTCATCTAGGGAAAGAGCACTATGCTTCTGTGTTTGGAATATAACATCAAAAATATTATGGAGGAATAAACTGCTTGGTAAAGTTTGGTATCTATCTTACTGTATACTAAGTGTTTTTATTTCTTTGTTATCCCCCCCCCTTTTTTTTTCCTTCTGTGTTCTACAAAGAAAACTTTGGAAAAAAAGAAGAAGAAAACTTTTGGTTGAAAGACAGCAGTCTTACATGTAGTTTCTCTTAGCATAATCTCCTTCAACATTTTGGCTTTCTGTGCTATCTCAGTCTCTCTCTCTCTCTCTTACCTAATGGAGATAATATATAAAGCCCAGATTGTTGAAGGTACTGCCAGAGAGCAAAAGAACTGCTTCCTTTTTGATTTCTTGCCATAACTCTTCTGACTTTCTATGTCTTAGGCATAAAACAAAGGAAATAAATCATTTAGGTGAGAATTCATGTTGAGAAATATAAGAAATATAAAGAATATAACAGGCTTTTTCTAACTGGAAAAGAATAACTTTCTACCCTCACTTAAAAAATAAACAAGAATCTTTCCCATACTAAGAAGACTATTAATGTGCTCTTAGAGGATGGAATGTAAAAGGAACAGTGTCTCTGACCATTTCTCCTGTCAGAAGTCACTGCAAAATAAGAACTGTAACAGTAGCAAAATTACAGGTATTCAACTTTATCTTTGACTCAGCCAGGAAATATCTGAAACTCCAAACTATAGTATAGCAAGGTGGGAAGTGGATATGTGGCTGTTCAACCATTTAGCAGATCAAAGGTAGGTTGAATCTAAAGGGGTGTATGTGGCATTTGGGGGAGGTTGTCAGTGAGAAGATGGGTGATTTACCCTGTCGAATTCCAGGAACTCTTAGAAATAGAAAACACCAGATACCACATAGGATGGAAGAGTCAGGAAGCTGAAAACAAGAGATCTGTTTGTTTACGGAGCAATTGGACCTCAGTTCCCACCTTCATTCTGAGAAGTTAGGTGACTACCCTTCCTGTATCCCAATAAAAGTTGAGAAATCCATGTCTTGGAGAAATTTCAGAAATAGTTTTTGGAATTGCAGATAACACACATAGAAGAGAGCAGTGGTTTGGTTCCAGATGGCAAACAGAGGAACTACAAGAAACTAGGCATTTATAATAAAGAGGCCTCTACAGTGTTCTTTCATCACCTCACTTGAGAATACCAGCAGCCAGATTCCTACCCCAGGGAATGGATTAAAGGAAACTCAGAAACTGACCAGACCTACAAATAAAAATATTTTGGTGGGGTCACAATGAAAGAGCTAGATCCCTACTTGATTGCCCTACAATGAAGTTCACTAGTTGTCAGGCCCTGCCCATATGGCAAGGTTCCTGATCAGCATTTTAATGCTTCATTTTTAACTATGAACAAATGACCAGACATTTAAAGAAAGCATCTAACATGAACATGCCCTCCCCCACCCAAATTAAGAAACTCAGAAGTAACAGAGGCTATGCAGTGAATTAAGACAAAATAAAACAAAACGCAACCCTATAAATTAACTCTAGTTAATATCGTTAATGAAATAAAATAAAAATGCAAAGCTATAAAACAAATATAGTTAGAGTAAAGAGCATTTGAAAATTCAAAATGATATTTGAAATTAAAAATGCTCATCATGATTTGGAAGATAAAATCAAGGAAAGCTCCCAGGAAGAAAAAGCAATAACGACATGAACACGAAAGGAGAAGAGCTAAGACAAGTAGAGGCTTCATCTAGGAAGTCCAGTATCCTCACAAATAGGAGTTTCATAAAGAGAAAAAAAAGATAGTGATAGGACATTTTGAAAGTAATAACAAAAGAAAATTTCCTTGGATATGGGTCTCCAGATTAAAAGAACCCACCATGTATCAAGCACAATGAATGAAAACTATACCCCTATTGAACATGTCATTGTGAAATTTTGGAACAACAGGGATAGTGATATAACTCAAAAAGCCTCCAGAGAGAAAAAGTAGACACATACAAAGGGTTATGAGTTAAGAGTCATATCAGCTCTCTCAATAACACTGCAGACTAGAAGAAAATCTTCAAAATTCTGAGGGAAAATTATTCCCTCCTTACTTGTAGATTCATAGTTGTTCCCCCCCCCCCCGCCCGCCAGATCTGTCAATTCTTAACCAGTTAAACTGCCATCCAAGTGTGAGGATAGAAAAAAGTTATTTCAGAAATACAAAGCCACACACACACAAATTTACTATGAAGGACCATCTGGGTGGCTCAGTTAGTTAAGCATCCAACTCTTGGTTTTGGCTCAGGTCAAGATCTCAGGCTGGTGAGATCGGCCAGTGTGGGACTCTGTGCTCAGCACAGATTCTGCTTGAGAATCTTTCCCCCCTCTTCCTCTCTGCTTCCCCCCCACCCCCACTGTGCTCATGCACATATACATGCATGTGCTTTCTCTCTCTCACTGTCAAAAAATAAATTTACTATCCATGCAAGATTTGTAGCTATCAGTATGAAAGTTATAAACATGTATAGTGAGCAGTTTAGCTGTGGGTCATTCACTTGGGCCCTCTCTGTTTGGAGGAGCCAGAGCCAGTTCTAAAATTGTGATCTCCTGGTAGGTGGTAACAGGAGAGTTATGGGGAAGACAGTTGCTAGGCAGAATAAGGAAACCTGGAGTCCTTATGTATAAGTGAGCACATCGTAAATGTTCAACTTGTATTTGTAAATAAAAGTACACTAATATGTAGATGGATGATGTTATAATGGGTAAAAACCCAGGTTATGGTCTGAAACTTAGCTGAACTCAACAAAGCTTTTGAAACTATCACTCTGGGTTTGACAAAAATTTGGTAATCTCAGATCCCTTAGAAAGAAGTCAATATCTAGAAAAGAGTGATCCTGGTAGTGAATTGGCAAAGAGAATTGTGTACAGATTATGAAGTAAAAGAAGGACAGAAAGGAGAAACCTGTAAAGAAGGGTTTGGCAAAGTGTTGGCAAGTATTTTAGGCTTTTCAGGCCATATGGCCTTTGTCCCTTTGTCACAACTACTCAATTCTGCTGTTATAGGGCAGAAGAAATATAGACAATACTTAAATGAATAAGCATGGCTATGTTCCAGCAAATACTCCTATTTTTACATATAAGAGTCATTCATGGTTCACAGGCAGCATAAAAACAGGTGGCCGTGTTTGCCAGTGTGTGTTCTAAACTAGCAAAGACCAAGGAATTGTATTTTCTAGCAGTATAAAACCAATGACAAGGCTTCAACATTTGTCTGATCCCCTCCACAGATGGTACCAAGTAATCCAAAATGGACATGTATGTTCCTCCCCAGGCATAGAGTGACCAGGGCATTAGGTGGAAAATGCTAGGGCTAAGTTGGGGAAATCATTATAGTTAACAATTTTTATAAAAACAAAAACAAAAACAGAAAAAGGGGTGCAAGGACTTTGCTGTTATAGTTGCTAAGCACAAAGCAGTAAGTAGTTGTATTTTTGGAAGATGCTGATCACTGTAAGAGAAAAATAGAGTGAATTGGTCTTCTCTTATTTATTTATGTTTAAAAAGATTTTATTTATTTATTATTTATTTGACAGACAGAGATCACAAGTAGGCAGAGAGGCAGGCAGAGAGAGAGAGAGAGAGGGAAGCAGGCTCCCCGCTGAGCAGAGAGCCCGATGCGGGGCTCGATCCCAGGACCCTGAGATCATGACCTGAGCCGAAGGCAGAGGCTTAACCCACTGAGCCACCCAGGTGTCCCTCTTCTCATATTTATTAAAGGGATTCGAGTCAAGCCAAATAGACAACCAAGGGAATAACATGAATTGTCTGGTTGTCTCTAGGTGTTCATGTTTCTTTAAATTTTGCTTCAAATCACTTATTAATTTATGGCAAAACCATTATGATTGCCTATAATTGTTCTTTGTGAGTAAAGAAGGCAAGATGGAGAGTCAAGAGATGTGAATTTGAGTCTCAGCTCTAGCAATTAGCTGTATGTGTTTGGCAAGTAATCTCTGTTCTGATTCTTCTTTCTTAGGATTAAGTGTTTGACTGTATAATCTGTGAAGTGACTTCCTGATCTAAAGCTCTACGTCTAAATGTATTTAAAGTGTTCAACTTAAAGAATATATGAAATAGTATGCTCTCTTTTATTTAAGAATGTTTTTGGGATATGATCATATTAAAAATGGGAAGACAAGGGGCGCCTGGGTGGCTCAGTGGTTTAAGACTCTGCCTTCGGCTCAGGTCATGATCGCAGGGTCCTGAGATCGAGCCCCACATCGGGCTCTCTGCTCAGTGGGGAGCCTGCTTCTCTCTCTCTCTCTCTACCTGCTGCTCTGCCTGCTTGTTATCTCTCTCTCTCTGTCAAATTAATAAATAAAATCTTTAAAAAAAAATTAAAAAAAAATGGGAAGACAAAAAGTGAAAAAGCAAAGGGGGTAAAGAAGGAAGAGACAGAATAGAGGTAAAGGAGAGAGAAACTAGACTTCTCTGATTAAACTTTTATTTGCAGATTTGGATTTGGAACCATGCAAATATTTCACATAATTCTAAAATAAAATAGTAGAAAAACATTCTCATAATTGAAAGGAAACAAACCTATTTATGGGGTGGTGGCATAATGGAAATGAATTCAAGTAACTATAACACTCAGTAATTCAATCATTTATCCTAGTAGAATGTATCATCCTAAGGACAAAAAGAACTTAAAAATTTTTAAACTATTTTCAGTAAATGTGTTATTGGTGGTAATTTTGGTATTTTTTATTATTTTTTAATTTTTTTATAAACTTATAATGTATTATTAGCCCCGGGGGTACAGGGCTGTGAATTTTGGTATTTTTATTCTGAATCTGATATGCATATATAATGTATATAGTATGGTGTTATTGAGAAATGAGATTTTTGGCATAGGAGAAAAGAGCTAACATTTATCATACTGGTGAGATTAAGTACAACTATATATATCAGAATTGAATTGGAGAGAATAGTGTAAAATTAGGATATATTCTATTTTGAAGAACATATTTTGCTTATCTCTGTTCCTGAGAAAGTCTAGAAGCAATCACATACCCAGTAGCATACTAAATACATCAAAGCACACCCTGTTCTCTCAGAAGAGTGAGAATTTGGTGTTTAGGTTTATTGAGTCTCCTAGTTCCCCTGTGTGTGGACAGGATCTCAAAGTGGCTGAGCCTGGCTGGAGAATCATCCAGATGGAGCTTCCATACCAAGTGAACTTAACCATTAATGGCGGTGGAATCAACGGACAGGGGACTAATGGAAATCATGGTCATGGGGACATACTAGTGAGAACCCATGTGGGGTTGATCAGCATGGGAAAATCATAGAACTCTGGCTTAGCTGAAAGCAAACAGACTGTGAGTGCCAGTCCCTGACATTAACATCAGAAAACAGAATGCCAAGGGAGACTAGACTAGTCCAAACTCCCTTAGTAGCCTCTATAGCTAACCCATAGTCAAGTATTCAGACAGGGGGCCAGGTCTCCCTCCCCGACTAAGGCCATGGGGTTATCTGAGCCACATTTCTTTCCCCACACCCATACATTATTTGGGAGCAGAGGAGAAAAGAGCTCTGAAATGTTCTTCATTTTCCTGATTTATATAAGCCAAGTCTGAGTTCATTATGGACACATTTTAAATTGTTGGATTGAGATTATTGAGTGGGACCAAACAGTTTGTTCCCTGTCTGCAACTCAGTGAATGGTGCTGATGAACAAGACCAGATCAATTATAGATAAAATAATAGGCCTATTTTTTTTCTTTTTTACAAATCTGAATTGTAAGGCAATTTTCCATCTCACCGATCAGCTTATTAAGGCAGTTATTACTAATTTTCCTCTCTTGGAAAAAACAATCATTTACCAGTTGACTACTGTTTCCTTAAATAAAACAGTATTTACCTTACCAGCTAACTTAAAGTGGTGCTACTCTGTCACACACACAGACACACACGCTTAAAGTGTATAGTTTCTCAGAGTATATGGAGTAATATGCCACAGTAGGAAGGGAGTAGGGACTTCTTCTGAAGAAGTTGCAAAGTTAAGTGCTCACAGGGACCCAGACAGGTGAGAATGGAAATGATGAAATCCCACTGGCTGGGACTCTGGCACCCTGAGGAGTCCATGCCTGCCTATGGGGAGGAGGCCAATGCTCTGCTCTGGGGTTTACAGATGTTTTAAGACAGTTGGAATTATAAACATGTAACTGAAACCTGTTTTTTAATGTTGGCACCTGGATAAAACAAAAACCCTACTGTGACAGCCCGACATCCCAAGTCAACAGGTTGGGTTTAACTCAAGGACATCTGATTTACAACCTCAAATCTAGTCCAGTCAAAGGCACTTAGTACATGGGAAACTGAGGTTCAGAGAGCCTGTGACTTACCCAGTTGTTCAGTTATATTTTAACTCTCTTAAAAGTTGTATTGTTTCTGAAAAATTACTGTAGTTATTTACAATAGGGAATATGTAAAATGGCTCAAAATTCAAAAGGAACATGAAGTATAAAAGAATATCATTATTTTTTAAAGGTGTAATTTATTTATTTGAGAGAGCAGAGAAAAAGAGCCCAAGCACCAGTGGAGGGAAGGGCAGAGGGAGAAGCTCCCTGCTGAGCGGGGAGCCCAACCTCAATCCCAGGACCCTGGGATCATGACCTGAGCCAAGGGCAGATGCTAACCGATGGGGAACCCAGGTGCCCCTAGAAAAGATTATTTAAGGTCCTAGGTTAGCAACCAATGTTAACAGTTGCTTGTATGCTTTTCCAGAGATATTTTATGCAACTCACCTATGTAACTGTATTTTTGTAAACAGTATCTTTATTAGCAGATGTTATGGTCCTTTCTGTAGAAAATAAAAAAGAATCTACAGATAACTCATTAGAAATAATAGAATTAAACATGTTGGATATATATAAAGTTTTTTTGTTCTTTTGTTTTTAAACGAAAGTCAACTCCATTTTATTGCACCAGCAACAAATACCTAGAAAATATCTGGAAAGTATCAGAAAATACCAAATAAGTACACAGGAGTAAATCTCATAAAAGACATGCAGAATTTCTATGGAAAACTATAAAATGATATATACATTTAATATATACAGAAAACTATAAAGGAGACATTACCTGAAAACCTGAATGAGTGGAGGGAGAAACTGTTAATGCCTTGCTAGAGGGGTAAACAACCTTGACTTGACCATGGCAACGCCTCCAGTATCTTGTAGGTCCTCTTTAGCATATGAAATTTCTTTCAAAACCTCTGGTTTTCCTAATGTCCCCCAGGCCCCCGGTATATAATCAGCCACCCCTCATAGGCCCCATGCAATAGTTCTTCTGCCCAAGGAGGTCCTATCCCCCTGCTTTAATAAACCACCATCTTGTATGGGGGCGGGATATCAGTTCTCCAGGGGATCTATAGATTCAAAGCACTTCCAATCAAAATCAAATCAAAATCAAAATCTGGATAGGTTCTTTTCATGGATCCTGGTAAGCTGATTCTCTTTAACACATTTTGAGGCAAATGTGATTTTGGTGAAATATTCTTAACGAGCAAAACTAACCTCTGTTTTCTTTTTCCTCTTTACATGTTTCTGATGGACATGTTTATAATGCGTGTCCATCTCTTATCTAAATTTGAGCATCTGGTTAAATAATAAAAGCCTTGGGACCCTTATGTTTGAACAAAGGGTCCTTTAATTCTAAAGATTTAATTATTTTGAGAGAGAACTTGTACAGGTGGGGGGAGGGATGGAGGGAAGAAAATCTCAAGCAGACTTCTTGCTGAGTTGGAGTCCATTGCTCCATCCCATGACCCTGAGATCACCACCTGTGTCAAAATCAGGAGTTCGGTGCTCAACTGACTGAGCCACGCAGATGCCCCAAGGATCCTTTAATTCTATCCCATTTTGTCTGTCCACAAATTACCAACCCAGTAAAATGCAAATTAAAATGTGGGCATCTGTAGTCCCTCTTCCATGCTTTTTGGAAATCCTCTTGGTCTGTGTGTGGCATCATCAGTTTCCACATGCCAACGTTTAGGATAGGGTCCATCCTGTTTCTGTGGAGTGGCTACAGCAACGCATTATGCAATGCATTTGTTGCTGCTGTTATTTTGTTTTTTTTTCTTCATATTCTGTGTACAAATGTGAGTAAAAAATGTGGCCATGCTTATTCAGAGGCATGTAAATCTCAGGTAAATTTTTCTGTTTACCCTGGGCTAGAGTGGTGGCTTCAGAAAAATGGCCTTAATTGTGACAGTCTCAATACTCTCACTGCAGACAAGGACCTAGTTGAGTGGGCTCTGGACCAGCAGGAAGAAGTGAGAATAAAGCCCTAGCTGATTAGTGGGACTCACAGACTCCTAGTTACATTGTATTTTCATATAAAAATAAAGAATTTCAAGACCCAAAGTATATTTTTTAAAAAAAGTTTGGACGCCTGGGTGGCTCAGTTGGTTAAGCGTCTGCCTTCAGCTCAGTCATGATCCTAGGTTCCTGGGGTCGAGTCCCACATCAGGATCAAAATGGGAGACTGCTGCTCACCCTGCTTGTGTGTTCTCTCTCTTTCTCTCTCTCTCTCTCGCAAATAAATAAATTTTAAAAAAGGTTATTTGAGGATATTTGACACATAATGTTACATTAGTTTCAGATGTATAACATAGTGATTCAACTTTTCCATACATTATGCTGTGTTCACCACAAATATGGCTACCATCTGTCACTGTAATGCTATTACAATATCATTAACTGTATGATATGGATTATATAGTCATGCCTTTTATTTCTATGTTGTGCCTTTTGTTCCTGTGATTTATTCGTCCGGTAACTGGAAGACTGTATCTCCCACTCCCCTTCACTCATTTTGCCCATTCCCCTTCTCCTCTGCCCCCTGGAACCATCAATTTGTTCTCTGTATTTATACATCTGATTCTGATTTTTGTTTGTTCATTTGAAAAACCAAAATATCTTATTTCTTACTTTGAAGTCTTCTAAAATTTAAGTAATAATACAAATCAAATATCTGAAGTAGCTATGCTCTCACTGCTATCTTATCTAGAAAGAAAATTGATTTGTGACTTACAGGTTCATTAGTAAGAGGTGCACCTCATTTTTTAAATATAAGTTACTTTTCTAAGTATAAAAAATACTGGTTGCCAAGTATTGTGAACATTGTGATCTTATGAAAAAGCTTCCTTTAAATTTATGAGCACAGAGATGTAGAAGGATACAAAAAAATACCTTTTGAGAACAGTGGAATTGGTGAGGAGTATTAGGCAGACTATTTTTTCTTTGAATAGATCTTTCTTATCTGCTGTGTTAAAATCAGTATGCTTTGGGGTGCCTGGGTGGTTCAGTTGGTTAAGTGTCTTTCTTTAGCTGAGGTCATGATCCCAGGGTTCTGGGACTGAGCCCCACATTGGGATCCCTGCTTGACAGGGAGCCTGCTTCTCCCTCTCTCTCTGCCACACCCCTGTGCTTGTGTGCCTTCATGTGCTCTCTCTCAAATAAATAAATTCTTTTAAAAAACGAGTATGCTTTACATATATAAACAAAAAGGTAATTTCAAATGAAATACCCTTTCCCCAACATTTTATTATAAACATTTTCAAACATATATCAAGGCTGAAAGAATTTTATAATAAATGTATCAATCCATCTTATTTTCTGATGCATATCAGAATGATTGTGGATGTCAGTATACTGTCCTCCTAAGTACTTAAGCATGTGTATCATTAATTGAAATTCTATATTTGCTATAGTTCTTTTGCAATGACTTAAATTATAAAAGTAATATGTGTCCATTGTTGAAAATTTGATATTGCAGATAAAAAATTTACAATTTTATTGATTAGTATTTATTTGTATCAGGTATTGTGCTCTGAACTTTACTAGCATGATTGCATTTAATCCTTTCCCAAACCCTAAGAAGTAGCATTATCCCAATTTTACAGATAAGAAATCTAAAGTAAGTTGCCATAGTTCCCACAGCAGCAGAGTTAGAATATGTACCGAATCTGTTTCAGACCCTCACCCTTAACTATATGCTCCTCTGCTAGACTCCATCCCACCAAACTCCAAGATAGCTATCAGCTCCTCCCCAGACCCTTTCTAGATGTCTGTGTTTCCACAACTGTATTTTTCCACAAAAAGTAGGATTCTGTCTTCTGTGTTGTTTTATAATTATCTTTTTTCCATGTTTGCAAACTTCTTCCTCCAGCTTCTTATTCATGGCTGCAAAACATTCTGCTGAGTAACTAAGCCATATTTTATCACTACCTTATTGTTGAATGCTTTTTCAATTTTTATTACCAGCTGTGAGAATATAAATCTTTATGAATACTACTAATTACATCCTTTGGGTCCCAAGTAGAATTGGTGGGTCAGAGATTATGTGGTTTTTGCTCTCAATACAAAGTTCCAAATTGTATTTGGGAAATTGTTTTTTATCAGTCTCATCTCACCAGTAGTGTATATATGACCAGCAGGTTTTTCTACTTGATAGCCAACATTGACACCGCATATACAATTAAAAAAAAAATCTTTTCTAGTTAGAGAAGCAAAAGCACTTATGCTTTGACATACCTTTGATTATTCATGAGGTTGAATGTATTTTCCCATGTTTATTCATTTAGGTTTTTCCTTTCACATACTGAAAGCTTGCTTGCTCATGTTCACACAGTTCATTTTTAAGTGGCTCTTTTGAAGAATTTTCGCCCATTTCATGTTAAAACCCATTGTAACTGAAATTTTATTTTTGGTGCAGAGTCTAGTTTTTGAAAAGTGCAGTAAAGGCAGTCACACTTGGAGTACCTCAGTGACAGCAGGAAAGTTTGCATTTTCCTCTTTGTGACAAGATGAATCTCTGTGAGATTGCCATGAAGGAAGGAAGGATTTTAGAATTCATTTGTACAGAAAAATCCCAGAGCTTCCCATCTGACACAGTGGCCCTGGGAGATTTGCCTGGGCAACCCACAAGGACTGAGGGTTGGCTAATTTGGTAGTGGCTTTGAAGCCACAGGAGTGCCCTTCAGGGGAGCAGAGGAGAGCTCATCTGAGAAGTTGGACCACCTAGTGAGGAAAGGGAGACTGTGTCTGCGCAAAGAAGGGAGGGTGGGTAATGTTAGAGAAACAGAGAGTGAGCTGGTGGTTTAGCTTCATTTTTCCCTGATTAATAATCCTCACCTCTTCTGTCTGCCCTGCTTCACTGTGAGGAAGATCAAAAATGTGCAGTCTGTGAGGCACTAAGTCTTGTTTCCTCACTGGTGGGGAGACATGGTGGCTCTCATCTGTGTTAGCTCTCAGAGGATGGCCAAGAGATCGTCTTCAGTCTGGCGTAGTTAGTAAATACATTTGTTTGACATTCACTTATAGTTTCAGTTGTGCTTCTTCTCAATGGGAGCATGATAATAAAATCCAAGTTACGAGAGAAAAAAAGATCAAAGAAACTACTTGGACTCATATCAGTATTACTGGAAAATGTTAATACTCATATATTACATGTGATGATATTTTTACTCCTATTTTTCTTTATATTCCATAATTGGTACATTTACATATATAATGGATATACTGATAAATTTAAAATTTCTCCACCTGGGTGAAAATCTGCTCTAGCAGCTAAGTTAGGGTCAAGAAACAAGAAATTTCGTTGTTTGTAAACATTCCTTCCAAAAATAGTTATGGCTTGTGAGTATGGGTTCTTTTGTATTAGCATTATTGATAATTTAAACTTTAATGGAAAAGGCAACAGTTCAGTAGCAATAATAATTTAAAGCCAGCACCTGTCATTTCAGACCCATCAGGTCTTTATGTGGACAATGTGACTGGCAGCATGTGCATTTCTTGGGGACTGGAGTGCCTGAAGTCCTTGCTGAAATCTCTTATATTTCCTCTGATCCAATGTGGTCCTTTTGCTTAGAGACTTAAATTTAATCTCAGTGAGTGTGGGTTTCTATTTTTCTGCGAATTCCACCAAAAGGCTTTAGAAGGAGAGGTTATTACCAAAGGAAACTTGCCTAATGTGATGTCATTATTTCCTCTCTTCATGGGTCCAGGGAGGGATGGCATGCAAGGTGAAATTAAAAAGCAGTCCCTCCAGTGAGCTGGAGGGTATCCAAGCAGAGAGGGGCAAAGGGTAAAAGGTGCTTGAAGTGGGCCCGGAAAGTTGTTGAAAACTGGAAAAGGGTACATTGTATCTTTTGTTGGCTTGAAATTCTTGGCACGTTAATTAGTCTACAAAAAGGGCCTTGCCAATGTCAAAAGGCAAGTTCTAAAAGCCTCAGGCTTTTAAACTTGAAGTAGTACAGTGAAGGACGGACCTCACACAGAATGTTCACAGTGTATTGCAAAAAGTGACAAAAATTGATTAATTACTTATATTAAAACTAATTTGCAGCGATGGCATTAACATTCTGAAGCCAGCTATTTCTTTCAGTGTACATCTTCTGGCTGGGAACCTATGTTCCTTCTTTGTTCATCTCTTAAAGCAACCATCTTTCATTTCCCCTCTTTTTTGGTAACTGTTTCTTTCAGGGACTATAAATATCTGAGGTTCACTTATCTAATCAAAATTTCCTTCTGGATAGAGGTTCTTAGAGAATTCAGTGGCAAAAATGGCTTGTATGTATGAAGTCTAAAATTACTTAAAAAAAAAAGAGATGAAAATTATGATAGGATGTTCCTTTCCTGGAAAGGATGTTTGCAACAGTTCTATTAAGCAGAACATGTTAAGGACATTACTTCATATCAATCCCTCACTGCCTCCCTGCAAATTTTAATCAATGAATTCTATTTAAGGAAAGTCTTCTTGGAGCTATATCACTTACCAGCAAGGTTCTATTTCCAAAAGTTATCTTTCATACATCTATAAATGATACAGATGTTCAAACTTTTAAATATTTAGAGTATGTGAAGTGCTTCTCATAGTGTCTTATCTGTAATAAATGCTCAATTTAAAATAGTGAATAGTTTTCTATCTTGATGGTGAGGCATTTCTTGTTCTGTCCCTGATGGGAGTGATGAAGAGTGAGGAACTGCCTTCTCTCACGTTCTCCAGATGTCTGGGGCAGCAGGGCCCTCTGGATAGATAGTATGAGGAGCTGAGGACTCTTTATGGAACTCGTTCCCTTTTTTTGTGGTCCACTGGCCAAACCTTGCTGTATTCCATTAAGCAGAATTTTCCAAATGTGTTCTGTGAAACAATGGTCCCAAAGAAGGCTCCATGAAGAAAATGATTATGTGTTCAACTCAGTTTTGGAAGCACTAGAAGAAGAATGTTAAGTGTGTTTAGTATTTACTACTTCAGCTTGACAGCTGATGATTATGCATGTCTAACTTGTGTTGATAAATCATAATGGCAATTCTGTCTTACCATCAGCTTTTAAATGGTTGTAATGTAGTGAATCCTTCTGTATAAAGTATTTGCCTCCTCGTCCCAACCAGACTCCTTCCCACTAGAGCAATCTTTCCCTCCCCATTGACCATTTTAAGCCCCACAGGCTCCAAGGTTAACAAAGCCAACTGGACAAAATGGACACTGTTGTAACTCTGGTATGCCTCTGCTGACAGAAACTCTGAATTTTAAGTTTAATCCATGGCACAATATTAGTGATGAGATTTTACTTTCTTCTCCAAGAAACTTTTCAAGTATAGATTTCTCAGTGAGAACAGCCTGGTAAGGAGGTGGGTAGTCTTTCATGATAATCTGGAGTCAGACTATGGAGTCTGACATTTGCTTGAGGACCTGCCATAGATTATATATTTGATCTTGGACAATTACTTAAGCTTTCTGTGCATTAGTTTCTTCATCTATAAAATAGGAATAACAGGGATGCCTGGGTGGCTCAGTTGGTTAAGCGGCTGCCTTTGGCTCAGGTCATGATCCCCGCACCCTGGGATCGAGTCCCACATCGGGCTCCTTGGTCGGCAGGGAGCCTGCTTCCTCCTCTCTCTCTGCCTGCCACACTGTCTGCCTGTGCTCGCTCTTTCTGACAAATAAATAAATAAAATCTTTAAAATAAGAATAACAGTGAGGCTTACTTCATGGGGTTGTTGTGGAAGTTAAATGAGATGGTACTTACAGAAGAATAGTCACTGGGACAGATTGGTAACAAATAAGTAGTAATTACCATCATCATCATTACTTTTCAGCAGGTGAGGTTGGAGTTAACATTCCCCTGATACTGTTTTTGAGTGTGTGTCTACAGCTGGATCTTTCTGGTCTCTTATAGAGGGTGTGTTACATTCAGTAGCCATATGAGACATATTCTACTCTTAAGCAACTGAGTCCTGAGGAATTGATGTTAAAATGACAGCTTGTCAGAGTTGGAAAAGATGACAAAAGTGACCAAGTTCTGCTCTCATTTCATAGGTGAAGACGCTCAGATTGATAGGTGAGGAGACTTTTTTCAAACCCCACACTTTGCTCCAGGTAAAGTTGACAAGAGAACTTAGCCTCCTGATCCCAGGTCTCCTGCTCTTCTTCATACAGCCCTGGTATTGGAGACCTCAGCATGTGGAGGATAATGACATTAGTTATTTTGTTTTGTGCTTGAATTTGTGGATTGTTTCATAGTTGAGGTTGACATTCTTGGAGCTTAAAGAAACAATATGAAAGTAGAAGAAAGGAGACATGTTGGAAGAGACATGGGTTTTAGAGCCAGAGAGTTCTGCATTTCAGACCTGGTACACGGCTGTGTAACTTTCAGAGGAATTAGTGACCTTCTGTGACTTTTACTTCCCTCATGTGTTTGGGGATAATATTTGCTTTTCAGAATTATTTAGAGAATTAAATCAGCAAATGTATAAAACATCTTTGAATGTAGTAGTTACTAAATAGAGGGAAGTTATCAATTAAATTTATTTCTAATGAGAGTTTTAATAGATGATGTCATTGCCAGAAGCAACTACCTGAGAATAATAGAGTTAAAATTAATATGTGGGGCTTACTTAATCCCTTGCTTTTGAACTGGAGTAAATATAGTCCAGGGGTAAGTGGCTGTGTACAAAAGTGAATAAAATGGTATATCATTTAGAAGTGTATATTTCATTTGGAAGAAAAAAACTTGAGGAAATTTTATGTGGCTAGTAATTGAAACATTTAAAAAATTACATGGATATTCTATGGAATAAAATTCACAGTTAATAGACAGTTTTAAGAAAAAGCACAAAACTTGAAAAACATTTTAGTTTTGCAGCAGACTTCCCCAAAATATATTGTTAGCCTCCTATTCCACTACTCACCCCAAATTCCAGAGTGCTCACTCTCCATGACTTGTTGGGGCTATTTGGATGGGAAAGTTTAAGAAACATTGTCCTCTCACTGCTAGATTGTAAATCTAATTAACTAGGTAAAGTTAAATTGAGATGAGCTGCCAAGTTCCTTTAACTAATGATGTGGAGGTGATACTTGGAGGATGGTGACAGTGAATTCTTGTTGGCTGTCAGAGACCTGTCTGGTCCCATACATCTGCCATGCTAATCTCTCATTCTCACTTATGAGAATGCCCAGTCCTTATTTTAGAGTTCCATTTGAGATGACATCTATTATTTTTGCTTGCTGATCATCTGTCTTTCCGTCTGCTGGTAATAGCTCCTAATTTTCTTCACCTTCCCCTGACTCAGTCCATGAGTGATGGGTGGAACTCCTGGGCTAGGGTGGCCATACAATGCTAGCCTGACCATGGACTTATTCCTTCCTTCTCTGGCTTCTGTGGTGCTTTCTGTGCCCTGCCCCCCGCACCTCCTATGAACTTGAAGCTGCTAAGCCTGGAGTTGTCTACTGCTCTGTCAATGAGGGAAGCTACATAGAGACACACAAATTAAGTCCTTTGTTTTGTCTTTGCCTAGAATTGTAGGAGTTGAGTTTTCTGTTACTTGTATCATTCTGCATTGCTATATATACCCTTGGCTTTTCCACTCTATTCAATTATCAGAATTATCTGCCTATCTTTATCTCGAAGGTTAATCATTTATTCTTTCATACATTTATTCTCTCATTTAAACTTATAACAGTCATAGAATACCTACTGTGGCAGATACTGACAGTGTATGCCCAATATCCATTCCCTTCTCTTCTGTTAACAGAAATGTAATTTTATTCAGACCAATGATGTACTGTCTGAAGCCATGGGTCATAATTGATCTAACGTTATAAATTAATCACACTAATCCTGTTGCACACAAATCCTCTCTGCTTCCTCAGCTTCCTTTGTAGCTCCTGGTGGTCATGGGACCTAGTTCTGGCAAATGATTCCTCACTGGGAGTTTGCTGAGGGATTTCTGGGAAATGTAACTTTTCTGATTAAAGAGTACATAGACAATGAGCACAATTCTCTTGCTCCTCCTTCCTGTGGCTGTGATGCGTTGAGCTGTGATCACCACCTTGCAACCATGAGGCTGCAAGCATGAAGGAAAGGCTTGGAGAGTCACAGAGAAGCCAAACTTTAGTTGTTGAGCTGATGAATCCCCACCAATCTTCACTTCCTTCAATATTTATCATGGAAGAATTACAGTTCTCTATTCTTTTTAAGTCTCTGCCATCTTTCTGTTACTTAAAGTGGGAAGTATTCCTGCTAGATACAGCAGGTATGAAAGAACTGGGTAATGCGCTGGATGCTGGAGATATATAGAGGTGAAAAGACATGTCCTATTTCAAGATGTTTGTCACAGAACTATTCAATTACTGCAGTGTGTGAGGTAATTGCTACAGTGGAGGTATATGGAAGGGGTGGTACCTAAAATACATGAGCCTTGAGTTAACCCTTAAACAGGAATAAAGTTTTCCAAGTAGACCCCGGCATGGGATTGGGAGACTAGAACAGTTCATGGGAGTTGGAACACAATGTGTAAAGATGCATAGTCAATTCAGGAGTTATAAGCAGTTATAAGTTGTAGAATGTGGGGAAAAATCAGTAGCAGGTGATGAGTTTGTAGAAGTATGCTCCAAATTTTAAGGACCCTTACTTTCCATGCAAAAGAACTTAATCTAACACGTGGGTCAGTGGACCAGTGCCTGGGTGAATCACCAACAGGTTTTAAGAGTATAGTTTCCCAGGCCCTAAACTAGACCTGCATTGCAATCTGTGTGTATACATCCTGGGAATCTGTGTTTTTGAAACTTTCACAGATGATAGTGGTTAAGAATTACTGATGTAGGTGATAAAAAGTGAAAAATTTTTATCAGGGTCTTTACCAGATCAGATCTGCCTTTTAGATCCTATTGCATACCTGGCACATTTGAACACAGAGTCCATCATTTTTTTAAAAACACACTCCTTCTCTATATGACAAAGCTGTTTTCAGTAGTTTTGGTACTTAGTTTTTTAAAAATTAAGTATCTAAAAAGTAGATTCCAGTGTTGAAGATTCAAATCTAATTTTGAGTATGAACTAAAATTTACATGTACTAAACAACACCTGTTTTTTTGTACTCTTTTCATTGTTTGAAATTTTAGGCACAAATCAAAACACCAATTGATCACAGACTAACAAAACTGAAGTAACTCAAGTTCTGTTTATTCATCTTTATAATCATTGTACTATCACTGTGAATCTACTATAGACAGTCCTTGGTTTGTAGGATTCTGATGAACATGAATTTCAGTTACCACAACTTAGTTAAATAATACCAGTTCCTCAACATCAAGGTTCAAATTTCAGTTACTAGTTTAGTTTATTAACTGTGAATAATTGCACAGCGTACAAACTTACACTTGTAGATCTTTGGTCCACAAGTCCCTATGTAAATAACAGTTGTATGATATGGTCAGTAACCAATTATGACACTCCCTTAAAAATCTTTGGTGATTGGTCACTGTGTATCTGTTGGTTAGTTTATGCACAGACAGCGAAGTGGATAGTTGTGTTATATCCTTGTTTTCTGGTGATAATCCGCATGTCATTTTACAAAAATGGATAACCAAAGGAGGAAATTGACCATCAAAAATGAAAGTGCAACAAAGAAACAAGAGTGATAATACTAAAAGTAAAACTCAAATCTAAGTTGAACAGTTATGGAAGAAGTAGCTGTCCATATGGTTGTTAACACTGTCTCATTTAGGACTCTAGATATGGAACCAGAGAAACTCTGTGAAGGTGAATTTACTGACATTAATGAAGCAAGTGGCTGTAATGAGAAACATAAAGATGTCCCCGAGGAAGTGATGCCACCAAAACTTCACATTATAAGAACTCTTGGAGATATTTCATGACATAAGAAAAGTAAAGGATAGAATATTGGAAGTTTATCTGAACTTAGAAAGGAGTATGACAGTTTGTCAAGGCATAGAACAAATGCTCCTTCCATATGATAAGTTCTAGAACAAGATGAAGGCAAGCATCATTCACACTACTCTTGATAAGTTTGGTTTTTTTTTTTTTACAAAGAAAGAAAACATTTAATTCACAATGTTTCCAATGTTTTAAATTACAATGTACTAAATAAATGCAAACTTTACTACTTTCTCATTTCCCAATTGATTATAGTAATGAGTTTTTTTAATGTTTCAACAAAAAAATTTAGAAGTCACAAGGGAAGCCGACATTTTCCATTGATTATGAAGATTGTTTTGCAGTGATTATGAAGATTTCTGCATGTGTAGTCATTTTAGGTCCCATGATACCTTGCAAAGCAAGGACTGCCTATATTGGAGGATGTGTGGTCGGTAGCATAGGGGTTGGAGATATGAACTGTTCCTGAAGTGAGCTTGAACAGTATTGAATCAAGACAGACTTACTCATTGGATAAACACAGGGTGCTAACTTGTAACTGGAAGGTCTTTGAATTGATTTCCATGAAAAAGATGTTTTATTAAAGGATATGCAACTAAAAATGTGCTAATTTGAAGCTCATGTATATAATACTAAAAAGTAGTCATCACAGCAATTATTTAGAACTTAGAGTGAGAAAATAATTTTTTCGGTGGGAGTAATAGTTTGTCACTGACATTGTTTAGACTCACCGACTCATATTTGGAAATAGACAGTTTTATTATCGTTTTTAACTCTAAAGAATTGTCCGCCTTACTGCCTGCACTCCGGGGGACCATTCCTACCTCCCTGCCTTTGGTCTGGCACTGGAAGCACTAATGGAGAAGCAGTGCAGGGGGCAGGAGAGTAGGAGGTAGAGAGACAGAACTGAAAGCCATTTTGCAGAGAAGCTGGTCGAGAGGACTTGAGCTAGAGCAGGCACATTGGAAATTAACTTGGTTTGTGTAATGATAATCAAGTTTAACTCCTATCTGAGGTGACCACTACCTCTCAAAGTTGCTGCAACAGTTCATCTCTATCAGATCCATCCCTCCGTAGTTGGCATTGCTGATTACTTTTGGGCTTTCCTTGAGATTACCTGTGAACTTTCCAGTTGTCTTTCAACTTGTCACTAGGCTTCCAGCCCTCCCTGTATGTGTGTCTGACCTTCACTGTGGCTTAGCCATGCCCTTAGTTGGGCTTGATGGTCTAAACAATCTAGTCTGTTATTAGAATTGTTGAATGAAATAAAATTGTTAGTGAAATAGATACTATGATTTCTTTATTGATAACATCTTTTAGAATTTACTAACTTTTAAAGTCAGGAATTTGCCCTCACCCCTGCCCTGTTTTCCTGAAATGACTATCCCTATTTCCCTTCAACGTCATCATCTTATAACACTCTTTCATAAGTTTGTTTCTTTCATTAGGCTGGAGACATATGTACTTAATGTATAACTGAAAGTCTTGGAAAAAGCTCAAGAACAACAAAACCTGGGGTACCTGGGTGGCTTATGGGTTGGACCTCTGTGTTTGGCTTAGGTCGTGGTCTCGAGGTCCTGGGTTCGAGCCCCATGTTGGGCTCTCTGCTCAGTAGGGAGCCTGCTTCCCTTTCTCTCTGCCTGCCTCTCTGCCTACTTGTGATCTCTCTGTCAAATGAATAAATAAAATCTTAAAAAAAAAAAAAAGAATGACAAAACCTGGAGTTATAATAATGTAGTTGCCAGAAGCAACAAATAGATGGCCTACAGGCCAAATGCATCCTTCATCTGCATTTAATTTGGCCCAATTAAATCTTTTTAATTGGTTACTAGTATTTCAAATTTGAGATCGTATGCACAAAAATAAGGCTTTTCTGCTTTGTCTTAAAAGTTTTCAGGGGTGCCTGGGTGGCTCAGTGGGTTAAGCCGCTGCCTTCGGCTCAGGTCATGATCTCAGGGTCTTGGGTTCGAGTCCCGCATCGGGCTCTTTGCTCAGCAGAGAGTCTGCCTGCCTCTCTGCCTACTTGTGATCTCTCTCTTTCTGTCAAATAAATAAATAAAATCTTAAAAAAAAAGTTTTCATTAACACTTGGTCTGTATTTCTATAAGGCAATAGTCAATTGGTGCTAAGTAGGGGCTACCACTTTTAGGGTCTCTCTAAACTTGATTTCTACTTTTATGAGACCTATTTGAAGATTTATTTATTTATTTATTTGACAGAGAGAGAGAGAAAGAGAGAGAAAGAGAGAGAGAGATACAGTTAGGCAGAGAGGCAGGCAGAGAGAGAGGGGGAAGCAGTTTCCCTGCTGAGCAGAGAGCCAGATGCGGGGCTCAATCCCAGGACCCTGAGATCACGACCTGAGCCGAAAGCAGAGGCTTAACCCACTAAGGCACCCAGGAACCCTATGATACCTATTTGAACCTAATAGACATTTGGATTTGTAACTCATGACACAGAATTTAGAGGCTACATTATTATCAAAAGCCATATTAGTTAAAACTATTTCCTTCAGAATAAATAATCAGACTGTTGACTGTCTATTCCCCAAAGGCCACCTAATAAATTTAGCTTTGATCAAATTTTGTTTTTTTCCCAGTTTTCAGCACCCATATGTAAAGATGGGATCAATTTTGTTTGGCTTTGGAGAATGAAAATGCAGGAGGGTGCTTCCTCTCACTGGTGCAGATAGGAATAAATAAAGTATTATAAAAGTAGGTGCAGATTTCCTAAACAGTGACCACACTGTGCATTAGTTCAGTCTATCATGGCATAATATCTGGCAGGGGATCTGTGAATATTTGCTTGCATGTCCATCCCAAGGTCTTTTCCAGCTCCACTTCTTGTCACCACTCAAGAACATCTAATGATTTAAGCCACTCAGGCGTGTTCTTTCTAAAGTGAAAAACAAAGTCTGCTTACTCATAAATCTGCCAAACTTACTGTACACCCAGTTTACCTAACTAAACAGACTGCTCAGTTTTCCCCTCTAAAATAACTGCTCTTTGGGCCAGTTCACTGCAGATGGGTCTTCTTTAAGAATAAAAGATGTGCACCTGCTTTGCTTTCAGGATTAGCGGGTCTACTGTATTGGTTGTCCTAGAACAAAACAACTTTAACTCAGAGCTCCTTATTTTAGGAAACCAACTGAAACTTGCTTTCACATTAAAAAAAAATTAAGTAAGCTTTTCTTTTAGAATAGTTTTTGATTTACAGGAAAGTTACAAAGATATAGTACCTAGAGTACTACTCACCAAGTTTCCCCTATTATTAACATTTTACATTACTATGGAACTTTTGTCATAACTAAGGAACCAATATTGGTGCATTACAATGAACTGAAGTCTACATTTTATTTGGATTTAACTAGTTTTCCCTTAATGTTCTTTTCTTTCTGTTCCAGGATCCCCATTATCACAAGAGACACATTACATTTAGCTATCATGTTTCTTTAGGCTGTTCTTGGCTGTGATAGTTTCTCAGATTTTCTTTGTTTTTCAGGACTTGGACAATTTTGAGGAGTACTGGTTGAATATTTTATAGAAGTCCCTCAATTTAGGGTTTTCTGATGTTTTCCCCTAATCAACCTGGGGTTATGAGATTTTTGAAATTATATCACAGAGGTCAAGTGCCCTTCTCGTTACATTATACCATATCAAGGGTACAGGCTATCAACATTACTTGTTAATGATGATGTTAAGCTTGGTCACCAGGTTTACCTAGTGTTTGCCAGCTTTCTCTACTGAAAATTTACTGCCCTCCCCCTCTCTGCTTCCAATTTATTTGAAAGCATGTCAGTAAGTATAGTCCACAATCAAGCTGTGAGGAGTTAAAACCTTATTTCCTTGAGCGGGTAGTATCTACATAAATTATTGGGAATTCTTCTGCATTGAAGATCTGTCACCTCTCTCCATTTATTTCTTCAGTAATTTATTTGTATAAGTAAAGGCTCACAAATATGCATTTTATACTGTGGGTTATAATTCACTACTACCTTATTTATTTTGTCACTCAAATTATTTCAGCTTTGGCTTTTGAGAACACTTTCAGTTTGGCTCATGTGTCCCCATCATTTTCATGTACCCCCTTCATTGATGTGCCCCCGTCATTTTGTTTATTGAGCACTTCCTTACTTTCTGACATTGCAAGATTCTCTGGGTTCATCTTTTATATTCCCTGCCCAAGTCCTAGAATAAATCATTTCTCCATGGAACCCTGGTTTCTTTTATTAGAAACCAAGATCTGGGCATTGGATGTGTTCTTTGTTCCTAGGATATTGTTGTTTCTAGGCCCTCTCAGTGGGCAGAACTAGGACATGTGTAAAATCATTTCTGTATCTATCTATATCTATTTTAAACTAAACATAAGTTCATGCTGATGTTTCTGACTCTAACCCAAAGCCACATGTTTCATTCTGCTTCTGCCTTGATTTGTAATGTCTCAGTAGTGAGAAATCTAGATCTTATCACCCATCATTCACTTATTCATTTGTGCAATCCCAGAATAAGATTTTTTTATCTCCATAATCTCTACATATCATGAGTTCATGAGAGATCTTGGGGCCAAAACTCAGGTAGGAAAACAGTGTTGCTCTTAGTTCTTTCTAAATAACTATGTAGGAAGTAAAGCATATTTGGCCAAACTACAAAATAAATTTCTCAGCATGCTTACTTAATCCATTGAAATAGGTAAGTATGCATTAGCAGATAATATAACTGTGCATACATGGGATACTATGAATGCTAATTAGGGGTATCAGGTCTAGAGGATTTATGCAGGCAAGTGATTGAACAGGTAAATACAGAGTTTAGTCATTCAACATATCAGAGGTAGAAACTTTGTTTTTTGTATACAACAGAAACCCCTTGGGAAGCTTTAGCTATACTCATTACTTGGTTGCAAAAAAAGATTTCTTATAAAAGCATATTTTGTAAAGTTGTACAAATGAAATTTTATCCTTCGGGAGTAACAAAAACCAAGGTGAGTGATATTTAGGGAATTAAATTGTAAAATGAGGTAACATAAGTTTGGGGTATACTGAACTATTGCATTAGGAGTTGTTTGAATGCAGAAACAGCTTAATGTATTTCTGGAGAAAAATAAATTTCTGGTTTTCTTGAAAAAAATGCTAATGCAAACATATTATAAAAATTTCCCATATCATTAGATGGAAGCAAGTAAAATAATGACTGTACTTATGGGAAGGCCTGCAGTGCTTTTGAAAGAATTGATCATGTTCTCCAGTGAGAGTCTTGTTCCGGGTGCTATAATTGTACCAGAGATGGAATGTGAAGCTAATTTTATTGCAGAAAATGAGGACTAATACTAACAAACACAAGGAAACCTTAGAAAAAGACCAAAGAAAGTCTCTGAAGCAAAAAAGACCAAAGATCTCTGAAGCTCACAATCAATATAAAGTTTTGATACAACATGGAATATGTGGTGGGACTATGACAATAGGAGATAATTCTACAAAACTTCCATTAAAAATGTAGCTCGTGCCCTATTACTATAATTACTGAACATTTCATCCAAATCAATATTGAGCTATTCCTAGCTTGGTGCTCCATATTGGAAAGTTTAAGTGACAATGTTAACTTTCAAGAGGGGTCTTATAGGTATTGCTAGTTCTCTCTTTATCCCATCCCCCTTAGGTCAGCAGCACTCATATCTGGGGACACATCTACTGTCTAGTTCTTGTCATCTCACATTATTTAAGGGAATTGGTACTTAGAAACCCTAAAAGCGCTGCAGAGAGGCCTAGAGAAGGAAACTCTGCTTGGGGTTATTAATTAACCAGATATGAGTATATGAAATAGATTAAAGGGAGAAGTTATGAGATCAGGCAGGGAGATTTAGAAAGGTTTTATTTGTGGTACATTCTTGAAACACTTGATACATTATTCAAACTAATGGAATAAACAGCCTTGACTGGCTATGTTAGTATGGATAACCAAGAACTGACTAACCAGATGAATCTGGTGCAATTGTTTGACTGCAATTCTCACGATGAATGATTGTGTCTATTACTGATCGTACACTCATCACCTTGGGAAGCACAAAAATAAAAGTACTTATGTGCCTTTTCCAGATATTTAAAGCTAAATATTTTACAAGGTATGGTTCATTTTTGTAAAAAAAAAAAGAAGTTTATAAACTATTCCTTACTGATGTGCCATGAATCTGCCAAATTGGGTAAGTACAAAAGTAGATTTTATTTCTTTATCTTCAGTAGTGAAATCTCTCTGTTTTATGGTTTCAAGTCAAGAAAATGGTGTTCTATATTATATTAATACTAAATACTTTCAAAATATGATGTTTATGTAATAATTTACCTTTTATAAAATATTTGCACAACTGTTATTTCAACTGGAATTACCAAACATGACAAATGACAGACTTAAAAAAAATTTTCTTGGAAATGCTGAAAGAAAGTGATTCTTTTAAATGTTCTATTAATATTTTATCTATTTTGGTATCATGTCCCCTAATCTCAATATATGTTATACCATTATAGTTTCAGTTGTAAGTCAAAGTTTAATGACACAGAAACTTACTAACAATATGATGAATCCTCATCATAGGAAATATTTTCATTAAAACTCTTTTTCATTTTAATTTCATTCCGTTTGATTCGACCATTTCTGAACATGTGTCTACCATGTGGAGGGTGCTATGCTGTGGGCTGTAAGAGATATCATGAGTAAAACCACTTCCTGCTCCCAAGATCTAATAAACACACATAAAGTAGAAGCGGTTCATGAGGAGCTTAACTCCCTGCTGTGGGGAGTGTGGGAGAGTCAAGACAAGGACAAAAGAAACCATGATGCTAAGCAGGACATGATGATGCTAGAGAAATGAAAGCAGTGTGCTATGGGAATTCAAAGGACAAACATAGAACCCTGACTTGAGAAGATTGGGGAAAGTTTCCGGGAGGTACTAAGATATAAGCTTTGAAGAATACATAGAATTTAAAGAAGTGAAGAAGCTTAAACATAGTTGTGATCAGAAACAAAAAGCATATGAGTTCAGGATGTCTCAATGAGTTGAACTTTCTTTTCTGCCAAAAATATCTGTAAATCATCATTTTATCAGTGAATAACATAGATATTAAAAGCCTTATGATCTGGGTTATCTCTAATTTTCTCAGAAAATTCTAGTCCAGAGAAGTTAAGTGCCAGTTCAGAAACCATGGATCCTTGTAAATAGAATCAGATTAAAGCCATCTCTCTATGTCCAGGCCAGTGCTAAACACAGTTCACTGACAAAACAAAACAAAAGAAAACAGTGACACAAATGTCAATGACTTGTGGAGGTTTCTTTTCCTTACTTGGGATGTTAATATAAAGAAAAAACTCAAGTGACTGTTTTTTGGTAATGACCTCTGATACGTTTTTCTATATTCTGTATGTTGGTTTGCTAGGGCTGCCTTAAATAAAATACCACAGACTAAGTGGCTTAAACAAAAGAAATTTATTTTCTCACAATTCTAGAGCCTTAAAGTCTAAGATCAAGGTGTTGGCAGGGTTGGTTTCTCCTGAGGCCTCTCTCCTTGCCTTATAGATGGCTGCCTTTTCCCTGTCCCCCCAGGGCCTTGAACCTGTGTGTGTGCCTCCTGGTGTTTCTCTTTTATCATATGAGAGCACCAGACATGCATTCAGATCAACTCATATGACCGTAATTACTTCTTTATTTTTAAATTTTGTTTAGAGAGGGAAAGAAAGAGAAAGGGGCAGAGAGGGACAAAGGAAGGGGGAGAGAGAGAATCTTAAGCAGCCTCCATGCCTAGTGCAGAGTCTGACTCCAGGCTCAATCTCACAACCCTGAGATCATGACCTGAGCCAGTATCAAGAGTTGGACGCTTAACTGAGCCATGCAGGTACCCTGATATTTACTTCTGTAAAGGTCCTATCTCCAAATACAGTTACATTCTGAGGTAGTATGGGACATTGGAAGTTCAACATGTGAATATGGAGAGACACAATTCAGCCCATAACACTATGTCACAGTCTTGACTAAATGGGAGGAAATAACAGATGACATTTCAACCAAGCAGGCACTAAGCATATGTTATCTCATTTAATCCTCATGATAAACAGGCCCAATTACCATGATATTTTCATGACAAAGAAAATGATTCTAAGAGAGGGTAAATGATGTGGCTAGTACCCCATATGGAGAAAATGCTGGAATCAAGACTCAAACATAGTGTGTTGAGCTGTGGATCTCCACTGCACTTTAGAAAGAGGTGTAATAGCCTCTGGTGGGGAATGAGGGCTTGATATATCCCTCTAATCCCTTTAAAAGTACTTTTCCTTTTTCTCTAAAGTAAACAAAATTTTAGGGACACACATTTAGGTTATATTTCCTCTGATATTTGATCCATAGGCTTTTTGGAAAGATAAGGGTGGGTAATTTCTTCCTTTAGAAAAAGATGAAACACTAAAACTAATATGACACTGTATGTTAACTGGAATTTAAACAAAAACTTTAAAAAAAGATGAAACACCAAGTATGAGCTTATTAATGTATGGGGAAGTGTTGCATTAACAACTCCTAATGGTTTATTATTCTGGAGAGGTCTTTTTTTTTTTTTTTAAAGATTTTATTTATTTATTTGACAGACAGAGATCCACAAGTAGGCAGAGAGGTACAGAGAGAGAGAGAGGAGGAAGCACGCTCCCCGCCAAGCAGAGAGCCTGATGTGGGGCTCAATCCCAGGACACTGGGATCATGACCTGAGCCGAAGGCAGAGGCTTTAACCCACTGAGCCACCCAGGTGCCCCTTCTGGTGAGGTCTTTTATACACTGTCACCCCCAGTCTTGCTCTCAGCCATCTGAAGGGTTCCAAGGCCTGGGATCATTGCCCTCTCCCACCAATGACAGCTGTCAGGCAAGTTGCTCTCTCTTGGCTGACCCCTGTTATCGCTCCTTTACTGATGACACTTGAGGTCACGTCTCGTGTATAGAGGTAGGTGGACACTATCTTTTGGTCTTATAAAAGGTGAATTTTCCTGAAGGGTGAATAGAAAAAGATTTTTGCTAAAATGATTCCATGGAAAAGGAAATTTTCATTTGCACACAAAAATGGAGAGAAGCAAAATGGAGACTTCCAGAATAACGTTTCAAATGTACAGACAGGTGTCCTGATAAAGACAGGCAATTCTCTCAGCATATGGCTCTTGTTTTATTTTTAATTACAGTGAATTACAAGGTTAGTCCTGCTCTTTGGCTGCACTTTAATTATTCTCCCAGTGTTGTCTTTCTGTGTTATGATCCCTTTAAGAGGCGGGAGGAAATAGACATTTAATTAACCAGATGTCACTCAATAAATCTTAAATGTTATTCTCTAGATCAGAAAAGCAAATGCAAACCACTAAAAAAGGGTCTGATTTTTAAACATTAATTTGGCAAAGTTTAGGGGTTTTATGATAATGACACCCTTGAAAATAAAATTGAGAAGGTCTTTTAAAATGTGGGGTAGGGCGCCCTGGGTGGCTCAGTGGGTTAAAGCCTCTGTCTTCGGCTCAGGTCATGATCCTAGGGTCCTGGGATCGAGCCCCACGTCGGGCTCTCGTGCTCAGCGGGGAGCCTGCTTCCTCTTCTCTCTCTGCCTGCTTGTGATCTCTGTCTGTCAAATAAATAAATAAAATCTTAAAAAAAATAATAAAATGTGGGGTAGGAAAGGATTTCTTATGTGAGCAGTACCATTAATAACCCACCATGTTCTCTATCATTCTATAAGTTTATCTATTGATTTATTGGCTGCAGTTTGTTTCTGAAGTGCCCTTTTCTTCAAGCAAAGGAGGCTGATTCCAGAGGAAGACTCAACAGGGCAGAAAGTTGAAGGTGACAGGCACTTTTGATTTCATCAATAACCATTCCCCTTTGAAAACAGAATTCTGATTTTTGCTCACCTTCCTATCGTACCTCCTCCAAGGATGGTGGGCTTTTTCCAATCAAGGAGGTAACTTATGATTCATCTAAGCCAATTGTAGAGGTCTCATTTTCTTTCATAAGTAATTGGGTTTAAATGCATGCGTGCAACAAAGCCCAGCCAGTGAGTCATGAGGGGAAATCTATGGAGCGCTTCTGAGAAGATTTTTTCCCCTCACTCTTAAAAAGAGACCACAAAAGATGTGTTTAACACCTCACAGAATACTTGAAACTGAGCCAGACATCTTGAGCTGAGGAGGGGTGGAGGTTGGCCTAAGAAAACAGTCCATATGCTGAAGAGATAGATGGCAGAGCAGAAAATGAAAGGAACCTACTTAAGTTTTTGATACTTAATTTTTTTCTTTTTAGTAGACAATTTTTTAGAGCAGCTTTAGGTTCATGGCAAATTGAGCTGAAGTTACGGTGATTTCCCATATCCCCAGGTCCCCACACATGCATAGCCTTCCCCGTTATTAACATAGTCCCCACCAGAGCTGTGCACTTGTTACAACTGATGAGCCTACACTGGCATCATTATCAGCCAAGGTCCAGAGTTTACATTAGGGTTCACTCTTAGGGTTGTGCCTTCTATGGATTTGGAAAAATGTATGACATGTATTCACAACCTGTATAGTCTCATGCAATGTAGTTTCACTGCCCTAAATATTCCCTGTGTTCTGTTTATCTAGTCCTTCCTCCCCACTAACCCCTAGAAACCTCTGATATTTTCACTTGCTCCATAGTTTTGCCTTTCCCAGAATGTCATTTGGTTGGAATTGTGCAGTAGGTACCCTTTTCACATTGACTTCTTTCATTTACTAATTTGTATTTAAGGTTCCTCTCTGTCTTTTCATGGCTTGATAACTCATTTCTTTTTAGTGAGGACTAATACTCTATTTTCTGGACATACCACAGTTTATCCCTTCACATTCTGAAGCACATCTTGGTTGCTTCAAGATTTGGCAATTATAAATAAAACTGCTATAAACAACTGTGAGCAGGGCTTTAGATAGATGCATGTTTTCACCTCCTTTAAATAAATACAAAGCAGCACAGTTGCTGGGTTGTATGGTAAGAGGATATTTGGTATTATAAGAAACTGTCTTCCAAAGTAACAGTACCATTTTGCACTCCCAACAGCAATGGGAGAAGTTTCTGTTGCTCTGTATCCTCATTAGCATTTGGTTTTGTCTGTGTTTTGGATTTTGGACATTCTTACAGGTATGGAGCTGAATACACTGAAGTATTTGCAGGTGGAGAGGCATTGCAATATAATCTTACATAGCTCAGAAAAAATTGTGAGCACATACTAGATACTCACAAAGTAGTAGCTATTAGTAGTGATCCCTCTACTTTTTCCTACCTTCACACCCCACCTCTTTTTCCTAATCTTCAGCTTCTGTCTTTCTGTTTTGTATCCAAAATAGCAGGAGGGTTTTTTTTTTTTTTTAAAGATTTTATTTACTTATTAGAGAGATAGAGACCACAAGTAGGCAGAGCAGCAGGCAGAGGAAGAGAGAGAAGCAGGCTCTCCGCTGAGCAAGGAGCCCAATGTGGGGCTTGATCCCAGGACTCTGGGATCATGATCTGAGCCAAAGGCAGCCGCCTAACAAACTGAGCCACCCAGGTGCCCCAGCAGGAGGGTTTTTATGGCCAGGGTTGATGTGGGGAAGTAAAAGAAACACATTTTAATTTCTTACAATTCTGACCATAAATTCTGGAGCAATAGTTTTCAAGCTTAATGGCAAGTTGGAATTATTTGAAGAGTTTTAAATAGATATTGATGCCTAGAGATTGTGATTTAATTGGATTGGGGTCTTGTCGGGATATTTAAAATTTCTCCAGGTTATTCCTAAGTGCAGCAAAATTTGAAAGCCACTACCCTAGAGTGATCTTATGATTTACAAATGTAAAGAAAACAATTTGACAAGGAAAAAAGTTTATCAAAAATAAATCTGGATTTATTAATTAACTAAGTATGAGATCAAATAAACCTGTAGAGACAGGAGGTATAGTTTGTGTTTTTTAGCAAAGCAAGCCCTGTGCAGAGGAGCACAAAGTCATTCTTTAAAAAATCCTCATGATGGTAATCACTAGAAGAAAACCTTAAAAAAACTTTTAAATATTCAGATCTCACTCCATGCCTTCCTAATCATAACCTCTAGAAGAAAAGCATAAGTAAATGCTTGCTTTAAAGCAAAACAAAACCAAACCACAACCCTCAAGTAATTGTGCTGATCAGTGAGGGTTTGGGAAATATGGGGATTATGTACACTTTACATTTCAATGAGTTTCTAGCCATTTCATTCATTTCCAAAGTATGTGTATATTCAGATTAATGTATATTTATTGAGTATCAGCCATATAGTAGCTTTTATGAGGTAGGATTTCTTAATCCAGGCTACTGAATTCCCTTGGAGATCCAACTTGAAAGGGTATAGGAAACACCTGGGGAACTATTAAAATGAAGTTCTTGGCTTGACCACCAAAGATACAGATTTTACAGTTCTGGGAGGGGGCCAGGAATCATTATTTTATTTTATTATTCTTTTTTAAAGATTTATTTATTTATGAGAGAGAAGACATGCATGTTCATGTGAGTGGAGGGAGGGGCAGAGGGAGAGAGTCTTCAAGCAGACTCCCTGATAAGTGGGGAACCCGACCTGCAGGGCTGGATCCCGTGACCCATAAAATCATGACATGAGCCAAAACCAAGAGTTGGATGCCCAACTGACTGAGCCACCCAGGCACCCTGGGAATCATTATTTTAATGTTTGGGTTGATTTTGAAGCAGATGTTTCAAGGATCAACTTTTTAAAAACATTCTTCTTTGGGGGAATCACAGATCCATCTCAAGGGGTCTTCCAGTTTGCAGTTTTATACAAAATTGTGTGTGTGTGTGTGTGACGGTGGAAGGCCTTACTGGTACATCAGATTCTCAAAGGGGCCAATGACTCTCCATCTAGGATAGAAAATTTGAGTAAGGTACAGAAAGGAGTTATTATCTAATAGGGAAATAAAACAAATGAGCATTTTTATAAGCCATGTTCTTTTTTTTTTCAAGACTTTTATTTATTTATTTGACAGATCACAAGTAGGCAGAGAGGCAGGCAGAGAGAGAAGGGGAAGCAGGCTCTCCCACTGAGCAGAGAGCCTGATGCAGGACTCAATCCCAGGACCCTGAGATCATGACCTGAGCCGAATATAAGCCATGGTCTAAGTGTAGTCATAGATATAAAGTAAGTATGGGGAGCTTACAAGAGAACAAGATTAGTTCAGTACTGAATATATGACAGGTAGCATATGGTGCTTTCCATATGTTATGTCATTCTCACAATAACCCATATGTCAGGATTTATTATCCCTGTTTTACAGATATGGTTAAGTGATTGGTTCAAGGTCAGCATTGAAGTCTGTTCCACCGTATCACAGTGGTTCTTAAAATGTGGCCACAACCCCCTGGGGTTCCCCAAGTCTTTCAGTGGGTTTATGTGGTTAAAACTACTTCAATAATCCTAAAATGATATTGCTCCTTTCACTGTATCGCTTGTAATGATGGAACAAAAGCAACAGTGATAAAAACGCTGTTGCAGAAATCAAGACAGTGGCTCTAATTGCATGGGAAGTCATCATATTCCTTACTTGCCACACACTCATGATAAAACAAAATGCTAGTTTCACCTAGGAATGTCCTTGGTGAAGCAGTCAAAATTACTGATTTTATCAAATCTTGATCCCTGCATATGTATGTTTTTAATATCCCATGTGATGAAATAGGAATTTCTATGGAATATTGAAGTACAATGGTCATCTTAGGGCAAATATTTGCACAATTATTTTTGTTGTGAGCTAAGTTAGCAGTTCTTTTTTTTTTTTTTTTTTTTCATGGCACTATGATTGACAAATTGATTATTCAGACCGGGGTATTTGGTAGACATTTTCTCAAAATAAATTGAGTGAACTTACCATTTCAAAGAAAACAATTTGGCAGTATTTGTTGTCAGTGAGAAGACTTAACTTTCTAGTGAAAATTGGAATTTTGGGAAACTTTTCATGAGTTTTACAGTTTTTCAGTAGTTGAAGGCTTTTGTGATGAGACTGAGATTGGCAGTGATATTAATATGGTTTTTAAGAGTCTATAGAGTTGAATATTTGGCAATTCTGCATGACTCAATGAATGAGTATTTTTCAAATGATGAATACATAATGTTAAAAAATCATGGGTAAACAGATTTATTCTAAGTGCAAAATAGAACAAGAATTTAACTGTATGAAAAATTCATTAATATTTTTTCAGATTCCACATTGAAACTAACATTTAAAAAACTTTTAGCCTTTGAAAGATTTGGTAGAGCATCAAAAAAGAAATACCCACAATTATCTGAAAAGGCTACCAAAATACTCCTTCCTTTTCCAACTACATATCATGTGAAACTAGTTTTTCTTTACATGTTTCAGTCACACAGTATGTTGCAATGTATTAATTGTGAAAGCAGACATGAGAACCCATCTGTCTTCTATTAAACTAAACATGAAAGAGATTTGTAAGATGTAAAGCAAAGTCAATCTATTAATATTTTGGGGGATATAGTTATTTTTCACAAAAAATGTGTTACTTATGCCAAAATGTAATGAGTTTATTATTGCTAGCTTTAGTGAATTAATATTTAAACTTTTTATTTCAATTTCTAATATGATAAATATCAATAAGTATAATTAATTTAAACAAAATGTCTTTGAAGTCTTTATGAAGTTTTTTTTTTTTTTAAAGATTTTGTTTATTTATTAGAGATCACAAGTAGGCAGAGAGGCAGGCAGAGAAACAGGAGGAAGGGAAGCAGGCTTCCTGCTGAGCAGAGAGCCGGATGCGGGGCTCGATTCCAGGACCCTGGGATCATGACCTGAGCCGAAAGCAGAGGCTTTAACCCACTGAGCCACCCAGGAGCCCCTCTTTATGAAGTTTTAAGAGTATAATGGGATTCTGGGACTGCACTGATCTATCAGCATTCACTTGGGAAAATCAAGAAAAATTTCCTAATATTGAATGGGTTCTTCATCAGTAGGCTGGGAATTTAGCAATTGAAGATGGAACCCAGTGTATGAAGACATTCTAGGCAGAGGGATCAATGTGAGTAAAAGCTTAGAGGTACAGAAGTTGGAAGAGAATTTAAGAAACAATAGAAAGTCCATTTCATTTTGCCAAGTATTTGCAGAGTGTCTTTTGTATGGCAGGTTCATGCCATGTATACAGTGCTGGGGAATAAGACAGAGTCTCTACCTTCAGCTCACAGTTCATACAGGAGCACCGGGTTTTGAGTGGGAAAGAAGTCAGGGATACCAGGACTTGACCTCAACATTATTTTCCTAGGGGCTTTATTTTTAAAACAGCAATAACAATTGGCTTCATTTCATAATAATCTCTCATTTCATAATAATCATATTGAATAGTATTCAATGCAATAACTTATATTTAATTATCTGTGGTGCTCTTGGAGTCAATTATATAAGCAATCTTTACGAGCATTCTCACTTTTTCTTCATGGGCACCTTTTTCTTTAGGCAGCTAGTTTTACGCAGAAGCAGGTGAAATCTTTCCATTGATATATGAGCAAATTATGTCCATTAAAATTAATGGGGGCTGAATATGTGCACCAAGGGAAGGATATACTTCAAAAAGTCAATTTACACAATGTTCCTTGTTACATTCTCATTGTAGGATTTCTATTTCAATTATACTTAATGAATTGTATTAGATGCTCCTCTCTCTAAGCTTAGTGACATCAAATATGCTCCTAGTTCTGTTCATGTCTTCAGCTGTCCAAAGCAATCTTTAGAAGTGGAATTAACCTCACTGTTTGTGATGTTTAGACAAACTTAATGGTTTCCAATATAGTTCAATGCCAAAGTCTCCACAGCAAGAGAGTATGATTAAGAGACTAATAAAGGGGGGATAACAAATCACTTGTAAAACACAGGCCTTGGAGAGATAATAAATGCACGTTATTCATTAGAAGAACATTCCTAGTAAGAAAAATAAACAAAACCATCACACAAATGCATGGACTTTCAGGAGAGGAAATGGATCTTTTCTCCCAGGGCTCCTTTTGTTTGTCAATAAACCTGGGTTTCATTAAAGATTGTTCATCCTTGTACTAAGAAACCACATTCACCAAGAAACTCCAGAACAGTGTATTTATTATCTACTTACTGGCTTCTGGATATAGATTGACCCTCCGTTGACCTGGCTGTTTCAGCCTTTCTAATTGGCTCAGGAACTGCCAATTATTCACAGGCATCAATGAATCTGGTCATCCTTTGTTGTTATTTTTAATCATCTTTCCTAACATCTTCCAAAGCAACACCTAAAAAAATCCCTCAGCTCTCCAGGAACATCATGGACATTGCTATTGAAGGAACATTTTTTTTCTCTTTCCTTGCTGTTCTGTTTCTGGTGGTTTTATGAGATTCTTGGAGAGCATTAATGTAAGATTTCACATCAGGAAGCATTCCTTGGATTGCGCTTTTGTAATTTTCACATTTACTTTTGAGGAAGGAGGTAGGGGAAAATTACAGAAGTGGTCGAAACAGGTCTTCTTACTGTTACTCAGTGATTTTATTTGTAGCATTTCCTGCTGCCAAAACTCTTCTTTTCTTTTGAGTGCCTACCAGCTGGGGCTATGCAAGGAACTTTATTTGTAGGATTCTTTTACTTACAACTCTTTGAGGAAAGTACTATAACTAATGTCTTTTCCTTTTTAAAGACAAAGAAATTGAGACTAGGAGAAACTAACAAACTGACCTGAAACTGCACAGAATCTGAATGCAAACAGATTGGCGCCCAGCCTCAGCTTTTAATTACTTCACACTTCGTTGTATTGTATTGTGGCAGAGGAGGATTAAATCAACAGGAAGCAGGTTTGTGTGTTTGTCACAACTTGCTGTCCATGACCACCCTCTGTTAGAGCCTCTGTTCTCATCAGCTTTGCTTCCCAGCCATTCATTGTAGAAGCTGATACGATCACACATTTATCCACATGCATATGTATATACCTATCCTATCCTCTACTCAGGAATTTGCCTCAAATCCCTTTTGAAAGTAGATTCAATATAAATAACAAATAATCGATGAGGACTGACATGAAAACATCCAGTTTTCCAAGCATCCTTTGCATGATTACTTTTCTAAGGAGAAGGCTTATTTTTACCTTTTCAAAATTTGTACGACATATGGCTCAGGATCTGACATCAGAAAGGCCTTGGTCGTAACTGTGGTACTGCCCTAATGGACTCTATGATATGGGGAGGTAACCTAACCTTTTGGGGCCTTAATGATCTTATCTGAAAAACAATATTAATCTTGGTGCTCACAGTGTGGTTGCAGGGACATTGTGTTGAATAGCGTTATTACAGAGTATGTACTCTGTGAATGGTGCTATTTTATTATTATCAGTAATCACCATCATGTAGCAATCATTCTAGCTTTTGGAAGAGGTCACCCATGCCTTCCTTCATTCATCTGGCACACGGTAGCAATCATTAACACTTAGTCACTCTCCTTAAAGAGCTTTGGGTTTAGTGACCAACTGAATACATATAGTTGATTGTCAATGAAAATTAGATTTAAAAGATTGACCTTGCTCTCAGTGAGTGGCTTTTTGGGTTCTGCATGTTTATATTGACATATAAAGAGCATCCTGAGCCAAAAGGTAAAAGCCAAGATTATGTCTTATAAATAATGCTATTTCTTTTGCTTGTTTGGTTAAAACAATCTCTCTTGTTAAGAAGGCATTTCACGTTAGTGGGTCTGCTGGCTGATGGGTAGCTGTGCTGGTCTAGACCCAGAATGTGGGTGTCTTTGTTCCCTATAAGGAAGGAGTAGTGACAAGCTACACGTGCAGATTCTAAGTGCCGAGCAGTGTTTGTGTATACTTCTGTTCCCTTTCCTTTGATTTTAACTTGTTTGCCTGCACTCTCTGTCCAAGATTCCTCATAGAGACTACAGGTTTCCCAGGAAATTTTATTTTAAATATTTTTTTTAAGTAGTCTCTCTGCCAATGTGGGGCTCAAGCTCATGACCCCAAGATCAGGAGTCACATGATCTATCAACTGAGCCAGCCAGGTGCCCCCCAGAAAAAATTTATTTTAGTACTTAATTTTATTTTTGTGCTATAACTTCCCTTTCTTGACCTCTTAAAAGGTACTTCTGATCTCCTTTATTTGTTGGTACCAGTGTTTCTGAGGATGTGCTCTTTTCAGTCACTATGGAAATTGGTTCACAGGGAATGGCTCCAAACCATCTCGAATGTGTGTCTCAACATTGCAAGGAAGAGAACCAGCACCTAAACTGGGTATTATGTGATATTATGTGGGGTGAAGGAGGAGCTTAGTTTTAGGTTGAAGCTTTATGATTGGAAATAAAGTATTTCGGGGAGAACATGTAAATCAATAGGCTTTGGCATAGTCGCAGTCCAGTAATGGCAGATGTAGAGGTGAGGAAGGAAAGCTACATTTAACCATGTTGTATGTCTCAAAGTACTAGGATGAAGAAAAGAGACAACAAAGGAAATGGAATCTATTCACAAAGTGTAAATGTCAATGGAAAGATATACTAAACTGTAAAAAGAAGAATCTTTAATGGAAAGCTGTGGGGACTTACTAGTATGAACACTGCCTATTTTTTTTTTAAACAAATCCATTCAAAATCTTGTTGAATAAATAAATCTCAAGTTGAACGCTCACAGAAGAGTCTGGCATCAAAAGGAAATTCCATGATAAGGACAGTTAATGATGTGATTTCTTTCCCGTTCAACCAGCAATGCTTCCTTCAGGACTGCATTCTCTAGATTGTGTTCCTCACAGATAAGTGCAGTTGGAATTAGAAATGTCACATCAAGATGTGGAATGGTTTTCTCTTATTCTAGGAAATCACAAGTATTTTGATAAAACAATACCATTCTAAACATTTATTTCATTTGGATTTGGGGTCTATTGTAATAGCAGAAATAAACAATGGACAGATCAATTCCAAGTACATAAAAATACTGTTTATACAGTACCACTCCAGTGATGACATCTATGCTAAAGCCAGTCTGACGGTTTTATTTTTATGTTGCAATTATAGCACGAGGTAAAATAGAAAGCTACCAGTATGTCTCCTCACCCAGGTATTGGATGCACACAAATGCACTCCTACATGTGTCATAAATCAGGGAAGTGCTTGCTATCCTTTACCAGGGCATGCTTTCAGAATTTAGGGGTCCTCTCAGTCATAGATTTTTGGTGACTATTGAGCTCCACTACTGCTGTGATTCTTGTATGGATTTGGGGCTCTCACTCTTTCATCTGCTGCTTTCTGCCACATTCTGAATCCTACTCTCTCATGGTGGTGGTTTTGTTCTTCATTAGTCCTGCAACCAGTTATTAATATTCATCATCATCATCATCATTATCATTATTTTAACCACCTCCCTGCTGAGGTGGTTAACCACCAACCACTGCTGAGAAGCTGGATCGGAGATCCATGTAAGAAAAGAGCATGTTTTCATGTTGTCACTTTTTAGAGGTTTAATTAAAAACCAAAGACTTTTAAGCTCAGTTTGGTCTGCTCCCATAATCTTTTGGTCTTTCGCATACAATCCTGAAATTAAAGCATTCCAGCTATTTCTAATTCATAGGTTTTTATATATGAATTGTAGATTTATGATCTTATCAAATGCTTGTTACATTTCTTTAAACTTTAAGCTTCTCTGCACTATGAAGAGGAATCTCCTTGCCACCTACACACACACACACACACACACACACACACACACACACTATGAGGCTTTTTTTTTTTTTCTCTCAGATTGACACTGTTGAGAAGCTTTAATAAAAAAAAATAGGATGTAAAATATGGTGATTTACTTCACAGAAAACTTTTATGCGACTGTAGTTTGTGAAGTGGGAAAAATTAGTTTTGCAGTCAGGCTCACGACTCACATTTGCAGGAGCAAACAAATGAAATCCAGCTTGTGATCCAGCCCCAAATTCAGCTAGGGGAAAAGGGCCCTTTTTCTATTTGGTCCATCCAGCGAGGTGATTTTTTTTTTAACTCCTAAAAATGACATGGTATAAGCTAGTGCTGCACTGAGTAAGATGCGTTTAAAAGAAATCTTAAAATGTTTTGGAAAAGGTAAAATTTAACTCTTATTTATCTTTTTAAACAAATCCAACAGTGAAATGATGGCCAAGTAAGGCACCCATGCCGCAAAGTCTTTTTTATGTTTCTGGGAGCATCAAAGTATGTTTCCATTCCCACAAATGTGTATGTATGTGTGTGTGTGTGTGTGTGTGTGTGTGTGTGTGTGTATGAATACATATATAGAAAACTAATTTTCAATATAGGTGTGGCCCCATATTTAATGAACTATTATACTGATGTTCCAGAAGCTTGAAAGTAGAAGCATTTCTGCTATACATTCATACTGGGAAAAACTGATGATAGAAATCATTATGTAGCTATACATACTTACTGAATTTAGAAAATACTTTTTGTAGAAATAAATTTGCTGATGTCAGAATAATGATAAATAAATATGTGTATTTGTAATCCAGAGTCCTGGTATTTGCTGTATGAATTTGTATAGTCTGTTCTCTGTTTTGATCAGAAAGAAACAAGGACCAGTGAACAACTGGACAGGGAATTCTAGAAATCACCTTTCAGACTGTCTTATGATTAGAGTCACTGTAAAATTGATCTCTGAAACCTGATACTTTTGAGAGTGAAGGGGGGGACTCTATTGGGACAGGGGTTAATCAGAACTATCCCAGCAAGTTGGCATCCATGAAGACCTTGGTTAGAGAACACCGAATAATCTGAATTAGTACTTCAGTGTGGGCTCTAGGATACTGCAGTATCTCATACATCTCTTAATTTTTCAAACACACACCAGGCACTTTATGGTATGCAAGTCCTTAACATTGGAATATGTATAGTTATGAGTCAATGACAGATTCTGGCCTCCAGGAGCTTAAAATCAAACAGGAAGTAAAAGATGGGCAGGTACAACCTGGTTCACCTCCTTTAAGATGCAGCTTCTGGGCTGGTAAAATGTGAGCAGGCACACAGTCAGAGAAATGCAGAATTCCCAGCCCAAAGTGCTAACGCCTTGCGTGTAGGAGCTTGCGCCTCTCTCCTCACTGTGTTCTCTTGAACCACCTGTGTTCTCCCCTCCTGTTTCCTCTCTGGCAGGCCTTCAGGTTTCTCTTAGGTGCTCACCTTAATACCACATCCTGGCTTTCCTTCCACCTCCCTCTCCCTGGCTTACTGATCTCTTCCTCTCTCCTGTTCCCTCCCCAGGCTCAGTAGGATAGGAGCTCCTCTGGCTCTCTCTTCCAACTTTTCTGGAAAAATGACAGCTTACTACATGGTTTATGGATTTCTTTTTAGCATTTATAGCATGGATTAATTTTATTTGCATATGTACACTGATTTGTTCATGTGTGGGAGATTGTTTATTAGTCAATTTTCTCTTCAATAATATATTTAAGATTTTCAAACCACAGCTGCAACTCATTTTGAGTTTTATTACGTATTCTAATTTTACTTTAAAATTGCACCATGCATGTAGAGTTGTCTCCTGTTTTAACTTATTTTTATGTTGTCTCTCCCTGGCAAAACTAGTGATTCTTTTTATTGTATTCTGTCCAACAGAGCAGGAAAAGAATAATAAAACAAACCAATTAAAAAGGAGATAGGTTTTCAACTTCTCACAGAGATAATAATGCTCTGCCTATTGAATAATATTCCTCAAATCCATTTCCATGAGATCCTTTTAATATTAGATAATCATAATTTATTTATTAACATAGAGCATGTGGAAGACAATGATTATAATTAAGGGAAAGGGAGCTAATTGCAGAAAGTCCAATATGAAATCTAGTGATGTCTGACTATACTGCCCCAAGGGAAGCAGATATTTAGCCATTATCTCTTTGGTATGATCAATACAGTTAAACTGGGTAATTTAAGCCCTAAATAAAGAGACTTCGGAATATCTCCAGAGGGCCCATTTGTGAATTTGATTCAATTCTAAGAGTTTAGAATTTCAAAAGGGAGAACAGAACTCATATTTAGGAAAATATGAACCTCCAATATTGAACAACAATCAGTTCTTCCCTGTTTCTTATATGACTAGCAATGTAGAGCACTGGGGTTGTAGCAAAAAAAGAAATTGATTGCTTCCCTGTTCTTAAGGTTTTTAGTGTAGTGGAGAATAAGACATTGAATATGAAATTATGAATATGGAGACTATTTCCAAGGGCAGGTACACAGATGCATGGAAACTACATCAATGAATCACAGACTGATAGACACTCAGATTTGGGAGGGGCATTTTGACTACTCAGCGCAAATGCCAAGTGAAATCATTTCTAAGGGGCGAGGATGTTTCAGCAGGTAGAGGAAATGTGGACAGGAGGGCAGACAGCATGTGCAAAGCAAGGAGGGAAGAACACACTAGAGCAAGGTCTGATAGGAGCATGGATTGAAGTTCTATTTTGACTGCCCCTGAAAATTCGGTCAAAGAGTTAGTGCTTCAGCTGACAGGTAATAGGACCACTGGACATTTCCTTGTTTCTGTTTTTGTTTGTTGGTTTTAGCAGAGAAACAGCATCAGAAGTTCACTAAAAGGAAGGTTAATCTGGTAGTAATGTGTTCAGTGGATTGGAACAATAGAAGAGTTTGGGGAGTTTTGCAGTTATGCAGGGGAGAGTAATGAGGTCAACCTAGTAGGGTGATAGTGGGACAACAGACGAGGGGCATGAGACATGACAGACTAGAGAAAACAGTATGGTGGTTCACAAAAAAATTAAAAATAAAATTTTTATCATGTGATTCAGCAATCCCACTTTGGATATATACCCCAAAGAACTGTAAGCAGTCTCTTTCTCTCTTCTTTTAGACAATTTAATTAATTAATTAATTTGATTGAGAGAGAGAGAGAGTATGTTGGGGAGGAGGATCATAGGGAGAGGGGCAAGGAGAGGGAAAGAATCTCAAGCAAGCTCTGCACTGAGCAGAAGCCTGACACAGGCCTACATCTCACAACCCTGAGATCATGACCTGAGCCAAAATCAAGAGTCAAAGGCTTAACCAACAGAGCCATCCAGATGCCACTTAGAGAGATATTTGTACATCCCTGTTCATAGCAGCACTATTCATAATTCACCAAACATGGAAGCAATTGAAGTGTCCATTGATGGATGAATGGATAAACAAAATGTGATATATACATATAATGGAATATTTTTAAGCCTTAAAAAGACATTTTGACACATGCTTTTGTATGGAAAAAACTTGAGATTATACTAAGTAGGCCAGTCACAAAAAAAGACAAATACTGTCTGATTCCACTTATGAGAGACACCTTAAGAACTGTCAAAACCATAGAGACAGAAAGTAGAATGGTAATTGCCAGGGGCTAGCAGGAGGGTGAATGGAGAGTTGATTAAAGGATTTAAAGCTTCAACTTTGCAAGATAAAAAGAGTTTTGGAGATAGGTTGCAAAAAGTGTGTATGTACTTAATACTATTGAACCGTATAGTTAAAAATGGTGAAGGCGATAAACTTCATATTATGTTTATTTTATCCCAGTTTAAAAAAGATAGACATAGACATGTAAACTACTATTTTATTTGAGAAATACTACTGAGATCTTCACTGACTCTAGACACTATTTCAAAATTTCATGTTAACGACAAGGCTTATTTCTCCATTTTGTTCTGGCAAGTGATTTACTAACATGCTACCTGGCCAAAATTAAATTTAATCTCATCCTGTATTTGAAGACTTAGCTGTTTTATATAAAGTCAGCTTTGTTCTATAAAGTGCTGAATTGTTTCCTCTTTAAAAAAAAAAACATATAGTGTTATGTAGAAAACACAGTAAAATCAAGTCACAAGTAGCATTTATAATAGCAGGATATGAAGTATGACTTCATCCAGTTAGTATTATAAACACCTTATTATGGAATTTATGAAAGTTTTGGATGTGTAACTAAATTTCTGAAAAATGAAATGAGTCATAACTTTATATAAGATATAAATCTCATTGACTTTAGAAATTATAATGAAAAATGTGTTTTAGATTTTAAACCATTGAACTTCCTAATTGAGCAAGTTTTAGACAATAGCTCTTGGCTTCCAGCTGTGGGCTCTTATTCTCTCATCCTGCCTCTGTTGAGTCCCTTCATCCTGGTGATGGTGGTGAAGATAGCTAGTGTTTGTGTGTTCACTGGAGTAGCACTTTTAATTTCCTTAAGAGCTTTTCTTTTGAATTCACCACTGGGGTAACTCTTGGGTTCAACAGGCTTAGCTTTTGGCCTATTCTGTCTTCCTCACTAAGCTTAATCATTTTTAGGTTTTGATTTAAAGTGAGAGAATGCAACTCTTCTTTTGAACACTTAGAGGCCATTGCAGAGTTCTTAATTGGCCTGATTTCAATATTGTTTTTAATATACTTCCAACTTTTTACCTGGTAGTGCTTCTGGACCTTCGAGTTCACAGAGTCTAAAATCAAACTCACTCTCTGTTCTAAACCAGTTCTTCTTCCTGTCTTTTATTTCTGTAAAAATTATGACAAAACACCTGATGTCTACCAAGCATTGTAGTAAGGACTTTACACATATTATACCATTTAGTTCCCTATTTTAGAGATGAAGAAGCTGAGGCTTAAGTCAAGGACCTGATCTCAGGTCTGTCAGCTAGAAAATGATACAACAAGGATATATAGATTGGCCACAAAAATTTTTGCTTTTCTCAATTTTTGCAGCATTTACTGGAATTCATCTGCTTATATACCACTGACATAGGCTCTCCACAGGTTCCTCAGACATATGAAATAATCCCTATCTGGCCAAGCCCGAGGCACTCTCAGCCTGAGTCATTATGTCTAAAGCAGATTCTACTATGTGACCTGGCTTTTTGGTTGGATCCAGCAGACTTGTGAAAAACACACACAACACTATGACAGAAAGAGCCTAGTTGTATCTTAAAGGTACTCAGTATATGTCTCCTTTCTGCTTTTATCCTTCTTTCCTATTTTCTGTTTTACAGAAGACACAGGTTTTTATTTTTGTTTTTTTGTTGTTGTTGTTTCTTTGTTTTTGTTTTTGTTTTTTCCACCAAGAAACACTGTAATTTAATTCAGGGTGGTCCTTGCATTGATCCTCTCAAAAGGCACAGAGACAGTGGCAATGTAGAACATGGAATGGGTTATCTGAGAATCAGGTAATAGGCAATGGCTTCCATGTGATTTATCTTCATGTTAATTAGACTTTGACTCCATCAGTCTGCCAAAGAAAGTTAAGACTCTCCTGAGCAGAGGACACGCACTTGATCTTAGCATAAGGGTAGATGAGTCATTCCTGTTATAAATCGATCTTGACAGGCAATGTCAGAAGCTCAGGGCCAATAAGTCAGTGTCACTTACTGAGTCCTAACCTGGCCACTGTATAATTACTCCTGGGCTTTTCTCCTTGAGTGCACCACTGTCTTCCTATTTGACAAGGTATTAATTACTGGACCTGGGAAGTTCAATGTGTCTGATTTCACTCAATCACTCATGTCAGTCTCTGTGCATGTTACAATTAGGCATGGGGAATAAGGCTAGTGTAAAGTAGGGACTATCTTGATCTCCACAGTCCCTCCAGGCAAACCTAAAATATATATATACTTGGATGTCAGAAAATTTTTATTAGTTCATGGCATTCTGTGTTTTCATTATAATTGTCACTGCTGTTATTGTTATCACTAGGAAATCTACCACATGCTAAAAAACTATGATTTATGCTACATTCTTGGACCACCTGGAGTTTAATTTGTGAACTGGAAAAAAAATGATTTATGGAGGGTATCCCCAATTTACAAAATATATATTCTTTAATGTTAAATGTAAATTTTATATACGTGGAGATTGATCTTAAAATCATTTCTCTGTTTAACCATCTCTGGACCTCATCTTTGCCTTGGGCAGAGTTAGACCCCTGGCTTTTGTGTCTGCTTTACAGAAGAATAATTCTTCTTCTTACATTTTTCCCTTTCCCCATTTCAAAGCAAGTAGAGTTTTTTGGTCTTCTTGACTCAGGGATGGTTTATGTTTCTGGGCCAAAAGCCCGTTTCCTGCAAGATGCACACCTTCTGGATTTTTTTTTTTTAAGATTTTATTTATTTATTTGACAGACAGAGATGACAAGTAGGCAGAGAGGCAGGTAGAGGAGAAAGCAGGGTCCCTGCTGAGCGGAGAGCCCAGTGCAGGGCTCGATCCCAGGACCCTGAGATCATGACCCGAGCCGAAGGCAGAGGCTTTAACCCACTGAGCCACCCAGGCGCCCCACACCTTCTGGATTTTTGAAAAGCCTAAACCCATTGAGAAATTATACAAGGCATGTTGGAGGTCAACAACACCATAGAGAGGATAGGACTGTTGAGAAGCTACAAAAAAGAAGATGGGAGAGTTAGTGAAATCTGAACATAAGTTCTAAAAAGAGCAGGGACTTGCATTCTGCTCTGCAGCAGACCCTGAGAAGGTGGCATGGTTCAGAAGGCAGGGCTGGGCCTGCTAAGAAGTTCCCAGCCTTGTCAATGATGCCTGTTTAGGTGCAGAAGCAGTAGAGTGCTGGATCTGAAGGGACCACAGAACTACAATGTATTGCTACTATGGTAGAACCAGGGTAGGCTGCAGACCAATAACTGCAGGGATCTCCTGGTGATTTGGCCGCATGGAAGATCCCAGATCTTTGCTGGCCCTCCTGGGTTACTCCCAGCAGCAGTTTTGAATACTGTCCTCTATTTACCAGTATAAAGTATAAAGTAACCAACACTTTCACAACAAAACTGACCACTTTAATAAAAATGAATTCTGCTTTCCTACTGAGCAGTAACAAGAACTTTACCCTCTCCTTTTAAGCTCTTTGTCAGGCCCCTGGTCTAATGCATTCCTTTTCCTAACCTAGTTTGCAAAGTTATCCAAACCCACACTGTCAAAATATAATTATTGGTTCTCTAGGGACCTGGGGACTCCTGATATTCAGCAGTAACCCTGGTGACTCTGGCCGTTTCATTGACTGTAGTTCCTGTGCCCAGCTAGTGCCTCTCTGAAATGGTTAATTTACTGGGAATGAAGTGAAGAAACCTGATTTTGTGGTAGGTAGATGATTCTAGGAAGGAAGTCTAGAGAGGCCAGAATGGACCCTAAGTCAGACTCATCAAAATGGATTATAATGAAGCAAACAGAGACATATAGAACTGAAGCTTACATAAGTTAAGGAGGGTGCAGAGTCTGTGTTAGAAGGTGTCTATCTACTTCTGGGGAGCCCTGTCTGCAGAATGGAAGGACAAGAATGTACTGTCAATTATCTGGTTTCATTAGGCTTAGCAAGCTCCTGAGTATACAGGATTGAACAGATAAATAATAGTCACAAGGAACTTTAGTAAACTTATTTTAGAACCTTTAGGAGTCCCCAGGCAGGCTGGCTGGTCCTGTTGCTGCCAGTAGAGACCGGTGCTGCATTTACTGTGTAGTTCATTTATGCAGTTGTGTGGTACTTGTTTAATTTCCTTTATGTCCTGAATTAGTTTTTCTGGCTCCACTTGCTTCATCTTCCTTAAATCATAAATGCCTAGAGGTTAGGCACCGTGTCCACTTAATTAGCTTTGTAAAATGCCTAGCACAACTCTCCACACAGGAAATTATTAAATGTGCTTGGATAATGAGCCAATGTTTGAAAAGTGAAAAAGGGCTCTATGTCACTTAAAATAAAGATTGTATTTCACATGATGCTTCTTACCCTCTTATGGGGACTCTTTAGAGGAAGTATGGGGATATCACTGGGGACACTTGGTAAAATGGTGTTTATCTCTGTGGATGAGAACTGAGGTCCCCATGTGGTTGCCTTCTTAGGTGCCAGGAAAGCTTGATTCCAATCCTTCTGAGCATCTCCATCCCATGCCATCCAGGGCATGAGCATCTTCTCTCAGGAGATGCAGGGCAGCTGGCATGGAGACATATTTGTAATAGATGTGAGCCTGGCTGCAGGGAAATGAAACATGTGGGTGAAATGGCTTGCTTTGTTCATTTGGTCAGGATGGGGGCCAACCAAACCAAACCAAATAAAACTCCAAAGCCTTGTTGGCTCAAAGAATGACTTTAAATTATCAAAGTTTTAAAGAACAAGAATTAGTAATAAAAGAATATCCAAACTTCTCTGGATTTGTCTGGCCAAATTTTGGACATCCATTGTCCTTGAAATGTAAAGGATTGTGAATGTATGCATGACAGAAAACCTGAGAGGCAATTGGACCAGAGAGGACAGGCTATTATTGACTCTAACAATGGGGTGCAGCATTGAGCTCACACAGTAGTGAGAGCCTCAGAGCTAATGAGGTCAGTGGTCCAGGAATTAAAAAGAAAAAAAATTTTTTTGAAAAGCTTTGAAATGTTTGCCAATAATAGTTCTGGAGTCGTTATCACAAGCTGTCATGTCTGCAGACCCTATTTCAATAACTGCTTTAAGTGTCCAGCTTATTAGATACCACACACTTGAAGACTTTCCTTGACAGATATTTAGTGAAGGAGACAGCTAGTAAAAACTCCAACAGGCTTAGGAAAATATTCAATGAAGACTTTGGAGAAGGGCCTAGAGACAAGAGATGGTTAGTATAGAAAAGAACAAATCTCTGAAAATGTTGTCTCATTTGATTAATAACCTCAGGTTTAAATTGGAGGAGAAAGATTTAAATGGCAGCACTTGGAATGATGGATGTCTGGTGACTTGGTTTTATTTATTTATTTAACATTTAAAAAATATTTTCTTTATTTATTTGACAGAGAGAGAGAGAGCGTGCACGTGCACAAGTAGGGAGAGCAGCAGGTAGAGGGAGAAAGAGAAGCAGGCTCCCCACTGAGCAGGGAGCCTGATGCAGGGCTTGATTCCAAGACCCTGGGATCATGACCTGAGCTGAAGGCAGATGCTTTACGAATGAGCCACTCAGGCACCCCATGGTGACTTGGTTTTAACAGCCCATCAGCCATCTAGGAAACTGAGCACTTGAGGCAGAGTCCACCATCGGGATGTTGGTTCCCAGCCCTCTGCTTGTCTCTCTGTTGAGTGCCTCCAGGTCTCACTGGTCTTCACCTATCTTCACCCTGTCTTCACCTATCAGCCTTTGAAGCGGATGGCTTTTACCTCTATAACTCTGTCCTCATTCTCTCTCTGAGTCTCTGTCACATGTATTAAATTTTTCACTGGATGTTTCCAGTTGGAGACTAAAATTTGGCCCTTATAAACCTAACTCACCACTTTCCATGAAAAACTGCTTGCTTTTCCTAACCTGTCCTGTTTCTGTAGGACATCCTCCCCTTTTATTTTTCCTGCATCACCAAAAAGAAATCCTAACATCACTACTGGCTTTTTCTTCTCCTCAGCTTCTCCGTAAGTAAATCACTCATTAAAACTAGCTAACTCTTTCTCACAATATCCTTTCCCACAAGGGCATTTTTGGCCCTTTTCTTGGCAGATGTGGATTATTTCACCCATCTCGGCACTGTACCTGTTTGTGGTTTCAATCATCCACAAGAATGTGATTTGTATTACTGAGGCTTTCACACCTGCCAATTCATGTGATTCTCGTAATCATGGATATGAGAACAAGGAAACTGAAGATCACATCAAGGTCACAGCTATGCAGTGGTAGACTAAGTCACTTGACTCCAAGTCTCTAGCTCTTTTTGATCCAAGGGTTTCTTTTCATGTCATGTAAATTTGGAGTCTGGTCAGTGCCCTTAATGTCTCTCCAGCCCTGCCTCTCTCTAGGCACTAATAATGGACCATACATTTAAGTTGTGACTATCTTTTGAGTCTCGGAGGATCCTCCAGGACCCACTACTTTACTCATCTCTTTCTCTCTCTCTCATTTTTTAAAATAGACCTTTTTAGAGCAGCTTTAGATTTATAGCAAAATGGAGTGGAGGTTACACAGTTTCCATCTACTTCTTTCTTCCTCACACATATAACCTCCCCATACATTGACATCCAGCATCAAATTGGAACATTTGTTATAATCCATGAACCAACATTGACACATTATAAAATCACCCAAAGCCTATAGTTTACCTTAGGGTTCGCTTTTGGTGTTGTACTTCTATGGGTATTGACAAATGTATAATGACATGTATGGGCCATTGTAGTATCATATAGAATAACTTACTGACCTAAAGATCCTCTGTGCTATACCTGTTTATCCCTGTCTCCTCACTAATCCCTGGCAACAACTGATCTTTTTACTGTCTCCATAGTTCTATCTTTTTCAAATTGTCATATGGTTGAAATCATACAATGTGTAGACTTCTCAGATTGACTTCTTTCTTTCACTTAGTAATATGCATTTAAGTTTTCTCCATGACAAGACATGGCTTAATAGCCCATTTCTTTTTGCTAGTGAATTCTATCCCATTGTATGGGTGTACCAGTTTATTCATTCAACTATTAAAGGACATCTTGGTGGCTTCCAAGTTTTAGCAGTTATATATATTATATATAGTAAAGCTGCTATAAATACTCATGTGCAGGTTTTTGTGTGGATGCAAGGTTTCAACTCATTAGGGTATCTATCAAGGAGTGCAATTGCTGGATCATATAGCAAGAATGTGTTTAATTTTATAAGAAACTGCCACATTATTCTTCAAAAGTGGCTCTACCAGTTTGCATCCCCACCAGCAATGCATGAGAGTACGTGTTGCTTCACATCCTTGACAACATTTGATATTGTCAGTATTTTGAATTTTAGCCATTCTAATAGGTGTATAGTACTATCTCACTATTGCTTTAATTTGCAATTCTCTAGTGATGTATGACGCTGAGGATCTTTGAAAGTGCTCACTTGTCATCTGTATATTTTCTTTGGTGCAGTGTCTATTGATATCTTTAGCCCATTTAAAAAATGAAGTTCATTTTCTTATTGTTGAATTTTAAGAACTGTCTACTTTGGATAACAGATTTTTATGTATTTTCCTATGATTTTTCTCCCAGTTTGTGGCTTATCTTTTCATTCTCTTGACAGTGTCTCTTGCACAACAGAACTTTTACAGAAGTCCAGCTTATTAATTCTTTCTTTCATGAATCATGCCTTTGGTATTGTATCTAAAAAGTCATTGCCGTAATCAACATTTTCTCCTATGTTAACCAGGACTTTTATAGTTTTGCATTTCACACTTCGGTTTTGAATTAATATTTGTGAAGGGTGTAAGGTCTGTGTCTAGATTAATTTTTGGTTTGTGTTTGTTTTTGTTTTTGCATGTGGAAACCCAGTTGTTCCAGCACCATTTTTTGGAAAGACTATCCTTTCTCCATTGAGTTGCTTTTGCTTGTCTGTCAAAAATCAGTTGCCTATATTTTGTGAGCCCATTTTGAACTCTGTACTCTGGCTTATTGATCTATTTTCCTTTTTTTCACCAATACCACATTGTCTTGATTACTGTAGCTTCATGGTTAAGTCTTGAAATCAGGTAACGACAGTCCTCTGATTTTGTTCTTCTTCAATGTTGTGTTGGCTCTTCTGAATCTTTTGCCTTTCCATATAAACTTGAGAATAGTTTGTTGATGCCCACGAAATAATCTGCTAGGATTTTGTTGGAGAGTGTATTGAATCTGTAGATCAAAAAGAACTGACATCTTAAAAATATTGAATCTTCCTATCCATAAACATAGAATAGCTCACCATTTGTTTACTTCTCTGATTCCTTTCATCAGATTTTTGTGGTTTTTCTCATATTGAACTTGTACACATTTTGCTAGATTTATACTGAAGTATTTCATTTTTTGAGGCAAATGTATTTTATTTTTAATTTCAAGTTCCAATTGTTTGTTTGTTAGTATTAGGAAAGCAGTTGGCTTTTGATTGTTAATCTTGCATCATGCAACCTTGCTATAATCAGTTATGAGTTACAGGAGGGTTTTTTTTTTTATTGTTGTTGATTCCTTCAGATTTTCTACAAAGACAAACTTAATCTATGAATAGACAGCTTTATTTCTTCCTTCCTAATCTGTATACCTTTTGTTTTTCTGTCTTGTCACATTAGCTAAGACTTCCAGTTTGATGTTTAAAAGCAGTGGTGAGAGGAGACATCTTTTCTTAACTGAAATTAGCTGGAAAGCTTCTACTATTAAATCTGATGTTTGTTTTCAGGTTTTTTTTTTTAGATTTTATTTATTTTTTTGACAGAGAGAGATAGGTAAGTAGGCAGAGAGGCAGGCAGAGAGAGAGGGGGAAGCAGGCTCCCCGCTGAGCAGAGAGCCCAATGCGGGGCTCGATCCCAGGACCCTGGGATCATGACCTGAGCCGAAGGCAGAGGCTCAACTCCCTGAGCCACCCAGGCGCCCCTGTTTTCAGGTTTTTGTAGGTTTTTTTTTTTTTTATGAAGTTGAGAAAATTCTCTTCTATCCTAGTTTGCTGAGAATTTTTATTTTATCCTGAATAGGTGTTGGATTTTATCAAATACTTTTCTGTACCTATTGATATAGTTGTGTGTTTTTTCTTCATTAGCTCGCTAATATAATCAATTATATTTTCAAATTTTAAATCAGACTTGTACACTTGGAATAAATCGTATTTAATTATGGTGTATATATTTTAAAATATATTTTTGAATTTCATTTGCTAATGTTTTGTTGAGGAATTTTTATCTATGTTTATAAGGGATATTGGCTTACAGTTTTCTCACAATGTCTTTGTCTTGTTTTGGATTCAGAGTAATGCTGGCCTTATAGAAAAAATTATGAAGAATTACCTCTACTTCTATCTTTTGGAAGAGATTTTTGAGAATACTAGATTCTGCTAGTGTAGTGTTTTGTTTTGGTTTGTTTTTTTTTTGCTTCAATATTTAGTAGAATTCACTAATGAACATATCTGAGCCTGGTGTTTCCTGTTTTAGAAGGTTATCAATAATTGATTTAATTTCTTTAATAGATATAGGCCGATTCATATTGTCTATGTCTTCCTGTGTGAGTTTTGACAGATGTGTCTTTCAAAGAATTGCTCCATTTCATCTAGGTTGTCAAATTTGTGAGCATAGTGTTGTTCATTGTATCCCTTTTTCATCCTTTTAATGTTCATTGACTCTGTCGTCATGTTCTCTCTTCTTTTTCTGATATTTGTAATTAGTGTCTTCTCTCTTTTTTCCCTTTCGTTAGCCTGACTAGAAACCTATCACTTTTATTAGTCTTTTCAAAGATTCAGCTTTGGTTTTATTGATATTCTTTGTTGGTTTTTTTTTTTCCAGCTTATTGATTTCTTCTCTATTTTTTATTATTCTCTTCTTCTGCTTACTTTGGATTTAATCTGTCATCTTTTACTTATATCCTAATTTGGCAGCTAGGAATATTGATTTTTAGAATTCTCTTCTCTTTTTAAATATGTATTCAATGCTATAAATCACCCTCTAAGTACTGCTTTCACTGTATTCCACAAGATTCAACAAGTTATATTTTCATTTTCATTTATTTCATAATATTTTTAAAGTTTCTCTTGAGATTTCTTCCTTGACTATGTGTTATGTGGAAATGTGTTGTTTAATCTTGAGGCATTTGGGGATTTTCTAGCTTTTTTTTTAAAGCATTTTCTAATTTAATTCGACTCTTGTGTGAAAAAATACACTGTATGGTTTTTCTTTTTAAAAATTTCTTAAGGTGTATTTTATAACTTTGAATGCGGTCTGTCTTCGAGAATGTTCCATGTGAACTTGAAAAGAATGTGTATTCTCCTTTTGTTAGATGATGATTCCCTAGATGTCAATTAAATCTAGTTGACTGATGAGACTGTTGAGTTCAGCTATGTGTTTACTGGTTTTCTGCCTCCTGGATCTGTCCATTACTGATAGAGGGGTGTAGAAGTCTCCAGCTATAATAGTGGATTCACCTGTGGGTTGTTTTTGTTTTTGTTTGCAATTCTTTCAGTTTTTGCCTCACATCTTATCTTTTTTGCTCAACATGTCTAGTTTGCTTCTCTATGCCCCTTTAGTTTGACAGCATGACCTGACCAAATGTTCTGCTCATCTTTGTTTCACAGTTCTCCCTTAGATTCTGCTAGCCATGTTTTCAGGTACTGTGGCCAAGGCAAGTTCAAACCTGATGCCCTGACTCAATCCACTTTCCAGATCTTACCTGTTGGGAAGGTACAAGTACTTATGCTACTTCAATTAATTCTTCATTACTGCATGCCAAACTTTTGTAAGAATATCGTGTAGTACTATATATCACTCTCAACATGTTTTTCTAACATTGAAAAAAAAATGAACATGGGGGAGTGTTCTATTCATTGGTCTCTGCACAGTGTCAAGAATATGGTTGACACTTACTATATGTTTGAGAGTTGAGTGAGGACATTTGTTAGAGCTTGAGGAAGAGATTGTGGTCTGATGTTTTTAGTTTGAAAAAATAGATACCAAGGATGAATATTTTTTAAAAAGAAATGGGAAGAAAACAGTTCTCTGGAATCACAACTATTCATTAAAGAAGAAAGAATATATCAATGTGTGGTCTGACAATAATACTGTATTTAGAGTTATGAAATCTAGACATGACTTCTGGCTCCATCATCTTGGACAATGTACTTCTCTAAGCTTTAAATAATACCTCATGGAATCATTGTGAGGTTGCAATGAGACATGATGCTTTACAAATGCTATTAAATATTTCCATGAAATCTTTATTAAGGGTGAGAATGCAATGACATCAAATATTTGTACACAGATAACTGTTTGAAAAATACTGTTTGAGCATGTGCATACAAAACAGAATAGCATATGAATTGTGTGTCATAAATATGTTCACTTTTTTCATTTCTGTTTTGTCCACTTTTTCATTTCTGTTTAGAGAGGAGGTGAATCCTGATATCACTGTTTTACTTGGCTTATATAAAAAAGTTCCACATTGTGTTACTAGTTTGTAGAATTTGAGATTAATGCTTAATGGATGTTTACAAAGACACATTTTTATTTTTGTAGCATGAGTTCATGCTATTGTGCTTACACCATCTGTCTAGTATAAGCTTACTTCAATTCTCAGCCACAAATATGTTTCTAATTAGTGAATGTATAATGGAAGACTTGAAAAATCTTTTCTTTTATCATGAAGAAGTGAGGCCTGAAATTATTTGTTGGTTTCATGTGTGCCTTTTTTGTTCATTTATTTAAGATTTATTGCCAAATGGAGATTTTATTCCCTATAATGCTTCAGCTGAACTAATATTTTCCATAATAGAATTTCTGAAATATAACTTATATAGGCTTTCTTAAAGTATAACTGATTTCAAGGAGGTCCCCATCCAGAACCTGAAACTCTGCTTAATTTCTATTAAAAATGGATTAAAAACAAAGTCAACTGAGGCCTTAGTGAAGAGAATGCTTCTTACTTGTTAATTCATGTCTTTTCCCCAGAGGGAGAATCACTAATTCATGTCTTCCAACCCAAGCTTTGTCTTCCTCCCCAAGCTTTGTTTTCCTCAGATATTTCCAATCATGAACCAATCTTAACCATACAGTCATGTCCACACCTAGTGGGATTGTGAGTTTGTCCTGTGGCTATAGTCCTATACCTGTAGTGCGCCCTAGAGAGCTATTCTGACTAATCTGTGTGACAGAACTTTGGCTTCTATCCTTGAATAGCACCTAATTCTTCACCATCCTTAGCCCAAACACACTTGGGAGGCTCTTGATACCCTGCCAAACTCTAGCCCTTCCCCTTTTCTGCAATAGAGTCTTGTTCCCTGCACTTTCTCAATCCACTAATCAAAGAACAGTTGTGATTGAGACATCACTTAAATCCATAGCTACTACCAAGATTCCTTTTAAGTGTACCAACCATGTTGGATCTTCTTAGGTATTTCATCTCTCATTACTGCCTCTGGAACTCAATACTCCAACTATACTAAGCTTCCTTTAGTTCTTCTAAGACTTTAAGCTCTTTTGGTGTCTAAGTATTTTCATGTGCATATCCTTTCGTAGGGAACAGTTTCCTACTCCCATTCTCCAAACATTTATAACCCTAAATGATTCTACAGGTCTTCCAAGACATTCTAGTTTGGGTTATCTGTTTATTTATCTGTTTCCTCAGTCCCCAGATTTTACGGGATCCCCCCCACATTTGAATTCCCATGCTTAGCATATATTAAGGCTGGCATATATTAAGTACTTGATGAAAACCTGTTGAGTGAATAAATGCTTGTTCCAACCAAGTGTGAGTTTATCATGATCCTACAACGGAATATCCAGCTGCCCTTGAAAAAAATAGCTCTGTAAAGCTCCTTTTACTTCTCCTTGACCTTTCTTATCTAGGTCCAAATCATCCTTTTACCTGTCTGAAATACTAGAATTTTGACATAGTCCTAAGACCTTGCATATCAGGGCTGGAGGAAGTGTGTGGAAATGTCAACCTTGATTCATAGTGTCTCAGATCCTCTATCCTATGATTCCTCTGAAACTCTTTCCCTTCAACTCTTCTCTAAGGAGTTGTGTCATATATTCATGCTGATTCAGGCCTTTCTGGAAGCCATTTCCCTTGCTCCTCAGCTATGCCAGAAGTAGTAGTTTACATTATTAGTAGAAGCAAGGAAAGAAGACTCTTTCCCTGCCTCCTCTGCCCTTAGTATAAACTTTTTTTTTCTCAAGGCAGGAGGGGATCACAGACTGAGAAGTGCTTTTGGGTCTCCTGGATGGGTATCTGTGCATGGATGTGTTCCTGGGTCTGTTCCACACCCTTTGTACATGTTTGGTTAAAACAGATAGGTGGACAAGACTAAAATGATAAGGGTGTAGTGAACCTCAATCAGATTTTATGATTCAGAGAGTATCCAGTTTTCCAAATTTTTATTTGGTTCCTTCCATGATAATCCAGCTAGTGTAGGGTCCTGGATTTGTGGCTTATGGACTGAGCCTAACTCTGACAGTTTGGTTTTGTTTGCATAATGTTGGCCCAAATAATATTCCTAAAAACTGTCCATTCATTGTTAGTTCCTCAGAATTAGATAATACATTATAAATTTTGGATTTCTGGCTTCTTTGAAATCTGTCTTATTTCAGACACAGTAACAATTGTCTTGAGCTGGGTAGGGCTACCCTCTTTAAAGGAGTCTGTACTTTCTGGTTTACCACGTCCTTATCACTTCCTGCCCATGCCCACACCTGACCAGTATTTATGTCACTTCCTGGTTTCTTATGGCCACTTGAGTTTATGATTCCTAGTACAGAGATCCAAAATCATCTAGTTTCTAACTTACTACAAATAGACTGTGCATGATGTTCTAAAGACAATATCTAGTCTACTTCCCTTCTTATTGTACATGTGAAAGACTATGGACTGAGAATATTTAACTTCCCATAAGAAGCCTGGATTATGCATGAAGAGAAGTAATACCTACTTTAAGTATGCTTAAACATGGTGGACCTATCTGGTGGCATCTAGGGAACCATTAAAGATGATTTTTGGAAGATCTTTAAGGCAAGGGAAAATAATCATTATATGTTAAGTAGGAAAATGCAAACTACATCACTACATATGGTATAACTCTAATTTTACAGGAAAAAAAGAAAATATATATTTATATACCTCAAAAGCAAGTCTCAAAGGAAGGAAATGTATTGAAGTATAAAGGTGGTAATATCTGGCCAGTGGGTTTGTAAATAATTTTTGTTTTCTTAGGGCTTTTTAAAATGCATTCTTGAATTTTTAAATTTACTTTTGAGTATCTCTTACCTTTATAATAAGAGGTAATTAAAAAAATAAAATAGCATTATTTTAGCAATCTAAGTGTACCATTCCAATAAAATTTTTTATGGAGCTAGGGAGGATTTTTTTTGTCTGTTGGGTCTCTCAAATTACCCATTATGTGTGTATGTGTGTATGTGTATCTTTTTTTAAAACAACATTGAAGGGAATATGGACCCCATTAATGGGAGCCCGAGGGGCAGCTGGAGGATGGCTGGAAGAAAATAAGTACTAATCACTTTCATTACTGGGTGCCTTACTTCATAATTCTCCCTGTTCCCATGTTCCTGAGCCTATAAGAAATGAGACAGAAGGAAGTCAAAGAAGTGACATCAAGATACAGAGGACATTAGGAATAGATGAACTCACAGAAGTGAAAGGTTGAGAACAGAAATTGAGACTAAAGTGTAAAGAAGAGAAATAAAAAAAGGACAAATAAAGGATATTTAAAACACTGAGATATATATATTAAACAAAATATAAACAAAGTAAGAACAAGAAAGGGAAAAAACCTTAGAAGTTTAGCAATGTAAAGTTTCAATAGAGAGAGAGGCAAAACATAATAGGAAAAAAAATATGGATAAAAGCTCAGGAATAAAACACAGGTAACCATAAAAGAATTAAAGTTAATTTCAATGATGCAATTTAAAAAGTGAGCAAAAGAAACTGTAAAACTTTGAAAGGGTAGAATAAAAGATTACAAAGGCTTAAAAATAGTAAATAAAAAATTTAAATGATTTAAAAGAAGATAAAATGGTAAAATCAAGAAGCTTAAAAACTAAAAGAAGGTATAAGACAATTCTGAAGAAACATGTCATAATTAGAACTGTAATAACCAGTTTACAGTAGAAGCTTACTAGGTACCAGGGACTCTACTTTAATTAATGTAATCCTTTTACTCACTCTGTGAGGTCAGTGTTATTATCTTCCTTCTCCCCTGAAGCAAGAAGAAAGCAAGGCACACAGGTGAGAGGCTCCCCTGCAGGTGCTGACTGGGAAGGGGGTGGGTCCTGGCCTTGAACTCTTAACCTGCCCAGATCTAGGAGTCTTCTTGACCACTTGAACATACATACTATGATTTAGTTTAGGCGAAATGGTGATTTTAGAGATATATGCTTAAAACAGTATGTCCTCTGAAGTCGAAAAATGTTTAAAATAAATAAAATTCCAGTGAAGGAGGAGGAACATGAAGACCAAGATGATAGAAGTAGCAAAGTCTACTGTGCTGGACTGACACCTCTTGGGGATGGGGACAGATGCATGAGGGCAGAGGAAAGGATCTGGGTAACGTTCTGTATTCTCCCCAAGGAGAGTATGCAGACTTGCACAATCTACACAGAATACATGCTCCTCTAGCCCCAGGAGGTTCATGCATCTAACACTGGTCCAACAGCGACGTTAGCTGCTCAAATATGTGAGGAAGGCTAACATAGAGCTATCTTTACTTATTTAAGGGGACAGAAGGTTTGGGAATAAGTAGAAAGTTATAAGAAAATCCCATATCTTTTCAGTTAAATCTTTCTTATGCAAGGTTGAGATATTTGAGCCTCATGACTGTGTACTTTTCTTTACAAGAGGATTTTGATTACTGTTTTTATTTCCCAAGCATCTTTAGCAGATAAATGCTATTAAATGTAAATCACTAACTCACTGCACTGAGTTTATAGCACATTATTTTTTGAGACTTTTTATTTAATATATACTAAGTGGGTACATGGGGAAGCAAAGAAGTGGTATAATCAAAAAGAACTTTTGGGGGAGATTTGATGACAGTATCAAATCTTTTTGTTTGTTTGTTTGCTACCACATCCCCCTCGGTGCCTATGGATAATATCAAATCTTAAGTGCTATTTTCACCAAAATTTCAAGAGTCAAATTCAACTGGTTCCTGAGACTCAATCCCTCACATGTAGTAGGTATAAATAACTCATGAAAAAGTACTGTTTGGGTAATGCAAACAGTTAAATATGGGAACTTTTATTGCAAAATCTAGGCAGAATCTGGAAGAAATTCCATGTCAATCTGTTAGAATTCCTTGTTGCTAACCAAAAGTTTGATAGAATTTTACAGGAAATATAGACTGATTTTATCTTTTCTTTTGGCAGTTGCTATCATGCTAAAATCCATATAGGACATTGCTGTTCTGACTGCCTTAAAGTTCGAAAGGTACCTCAAAATACCATTGCAATCTACTTGGTCTTAAAATGTAAAGCTAGGGACGCCTGGGTGGCTCAGTGGGTTAAGCCGCTGCCTTCGGCTCGGGTCATGATCCCAGGGTCCTGGGATCGAGTCCCGCATCAGGCTCTCTGCTCAGCAGGGAGCCTGCTTCTCCCCTCCCCTCTCTGCCTGCCTCTCTGCCTACTTGTGTGATCTCTGTCTGTCAAATAAATAAAATCTTTAAAAAAAAAAAAAAAAAGTAAAGCTAATACAAGATAGTAGAAGTGAGGGGAAGGAGTGCTGAGCATTGCAGGTAATTTTTCTTTTTAATGTTTACTTTCCTTTGAAATAAGGTAATATTGGACTTTCTGGTTAAAGACATTGGCATAAAGATCTTTCTGTCCCTATCTCCATGTAAAAGCCAACTTCAAAGAAAGAGGAGGATGAGAACTAGCAAACTTTTCTTTGATGAGATTAGAAAATACTTCAACCTCTGGACTGAAAAATAAACACAAAACTGCTAAGTGCAGCAAATACTGGACCAGGAGAAGGGTATGTCTGTGTGTGGTGGGCACCGGGGATGCCAAGAGATGAACTTTGTCTCTTCAGATTTCAAGCAAAGAGTGCAGATGCAAGATACTCATAATTGGCAGCCTACATAGCCTGAGGTACAGGGTTCAGCATTTTGTGAGCCATGGAAGATTCCCTGAACTCTATTTAACTCCCAAGATTAGAGACGTAGGGGGGACTAAATACCTAACTCAAGGTAGGATCCTATCCAGTATACCACATTACATTTAGTCATCATGTCTCCTTAGACTCCTATTGACTGTGCCAATTTCTAGAATTTTTCTTGTTTTTGGTGACCTTGACATGTTTGAAGAGTTCCAGTTAGATATTTTGTACAATGTTCCTCAGTTGAGAGTTGTCCTAAATTTTTTCTTATGATTAGACTAGAGTTGTAGGTTTTAAGGTAGAAGTGCCATTCTGATCATAATGTATCAAGGGTACCTCAACATGGCTTATTACTGTTGATATTAACCTTGATCACCTGGCTCAGGTAATATTTGTCAGATTTTTCCACCATAAAAATCACTCTTTTCCCTCCCTTTCCATATCATATTCTTCAGAAGGAAGTGGTTGCCTCTCCTCGAGGGAAGAATATTTACACATATTATTTGGAATTTTTCTGCTTGGAGACTTGTTTCTGTAGTTTAATGTCACATAATGAGATCATATAGTGTGTAGCTTTTTCAGAATGTTTTCTTTCACTTAGCAATATGCACTTAAGATATACACCCATGTCTTCACAGGGCTCAATATCTCATTTATTTTATCATTAATTAATATTCCATATTTTATCACTGAATAATTATACCACAATTTGTTTATCCATTTATCTGTTGAAGGATATCTTGGTTGCACCCAGTTTTTGGCAATTTGAGCAGAGCTGCTATAATCAATTACATATGGGTTTTGTGTAGACTTAAGTTTTTGAATCAGATGGAAATGTGATTACATGGGATACCTAGGACTGTAATAGTTGTTTTGTGTGATAAGAGTATTTTTACCTTTGTCAGAAACTGCCAAACTGTCTTCCTAAGTGGCATATTGAATTTCCACCAGAAATGAATGAGTTACTCCAATCCTCACCAGTGACTGGTATTGTTAATCTTTGGAATTTTAGCCATTCTCAGAGTTATGCAGTGGTATTTCATTGTTTTAGTTTTCATTTCCCTGATGACATATGATTTTGAGCATCTTTTCATATGCTTAGTTGCCATCTGTGTGTCTTCTTTCGTGAGATGTCTGTTCAGATCTTTTGCTCATTTTTTAATTGGGTAGTATTTCCTTTTTCTTATCTTGGAAATTCTTTCCTGGGCCTCAGCTTGCTCTTTTTCTGATTTCTTATCTTTAAGTAAGGAGATGCCAACTAGGCCTGATAATTGTTTTCCAACTAGTGTAGGATTCCCTTGGTCCCCCTCACCATTCACCTGGGACATGAAGGAATCACTTTGGCTCCTAGAAGGCATGAGATTTACACAGCTACTAGTATTTACCTACAGTGTATCTGCTTGGCTGGAAAAGAACTTGTTTCTTTTGCCTGATTCTGTGATACATGGAGAGAAATTACTCTTGATAATTTGAATCCATCTGTACTTTTCCTTTGTCAGACCTCAGAATCTGTCATTCCCATGACTCTACCTGTCCTTTCTACTCCTTCTTATGGCTGGCACACCCTAGGTGCAATTAATGCACCTGGCCGAATTTTTACTCCCAGATACACTGAATTACGTACACTTATAAGCTATAAAACAGATGAAGAAAGAAAGCTGTTGTTGCATGGGATGAAGGATATTTCATTGATTACTTTAGAAAACGGGTATCCCTGTAAGAGTGTGACTGTTAGCTTCTGCAAATACCCTGCATCTCCAAGGACAGTGATACAATGGATGAGAGAGAAAAATCTCACTAACCATAACAGCTCTCATTATTAAGTTCTTAAAATGTGCCTGGCACTTTGCTGAACAGTATTGTAAATGTATTATGATATTTAATTCTTAATGTAACCCTCTAAGACAGGAATAACTGTCTTTAATTTACAAATAAGGGAATATAAACCTTAGGGAAATAGCTGAGGACACACTGCTAATAAACAGCAGAGCTGGGATTAAAATGGAAGACAATCTGACTCTGAAACCCATGTTTCCAACCAATATTTTCTTCCTTCTTTTTGGGCTTTACTCTTCTTGGTCAGGTACACTTCATTCAGTGGGATTTCTCTTTGTAGTCTGGAAGTGGTGGTTAATATTCATATTTTTGGTTCTGCAATGATTTTATATTTTAGTGATTAAGAAATTTGTAGAATGAAATTTGAGTTGCTCAGGAGCTGCCATTTTTATCCATCTCTACAACAGACATTAGAAAAATGAATTTACAGAAACAGATTTCATCTCCTAAATTACAGTACACATGTATAAATGAGAAAGCACCTCACTGCTATGTTTCATTTCAATAAAGATACTGTAAATATTGTCAACCAGTATATCACCTTCCATTTGAGAACTTACTGTCTCTATATCATTCATAAATCATCAAATCATTTTTGGAAGCAGGAGAATTACTTAATAAATGATTCTTATTAATTTGAAGTTGAATGTTGAATTCTCTGATATTTTCGCATCTTTTCATGTTTATTAACAGAAAAAAAAAACACAAACATGTTCCAAAACAGGAATGAAGCTTAAATCTCTGTTGACTCAGAGATTCCAGATATGTGCAGCAGAAACATGAGACAGTTGTTCAGATCATTTGAATTAACAGAGCCCTACATTATTCTACAATACAACTGACACTTAGTGCCTCTGAAAGCACTTCATTTTTGTATTTTGGTTTTTCATTGGTGACTTTCTCATTGGGATTCTGGGGCCATGAAGCAAGATGAAATCAGTGTCATTCCCAAGAAACAGATGGTAATATGTTAATGAACTGGAATTAAAATAAAAACTAAAAAAAAAAGAAAAAATGGTAAAATAATTTTCCTTGAGAGGATTAGAAGAAAGTAAGCAAGAACGTTCTCCTTGAGATGTTTCTGGGTTTGTAAGTGGTTGATTGAGTGGCTATGAGCCATGCGTGGGCCTTAGCATTTCTTCCAAATGAGAGAGAAAATAACAGGATTTTGGGGGCAAATTTTTCACACTGTCAATTATATCTTACCTCCTGGAGAGACTAACCAGATAGATTCCATTGACAATATGTAGAAGAAGCATTTAAGTGCCACTGTGTTGTCCCCAGAGCTTTAGTCACTCATAATCCTTCCTCAAGACTATAAAAACATCGCCCAAAATTATTTCACCTTTTTGTTAATTAAAAGAATGCTTTGACCTTTCTCAAACAGCTGCTCCCTAGAAAATTCCTTTTAGCTGAAGCCATACGTTACTCCCGCCTTCCAAACAACCTAATTTCTATGCAAACAGGTTTCCTCATACTCATTTGAAAGTTGGGAAGTTAACAGGGTTTTTTCGAGTCACAGAGTTATTTTCTGGATTGACTTCCAATTGAATTAGATCAAGCAGACTGGGACTGTGATCACTAACATGCATTCACATGCCCCTAGGCAAATGTTACACATTTTTTATGTACTTCTACAAATTCTTGGTGTTCAACTTTCTATATTCTAAGTTAAGCATGAGTTCAGTCTTAGTAGAACTTAATAGCTAGTACAATTATGACGTATACTGCTATTTATGTCTAGTTTCTGTTCTGATTGACTGGTGCTTATATTAGATATTTGGACTATCACCCTTGTTAAACAGCCATACTTTAACACTGATATGTGGAATACATGGTTATAGAAATACAGAAAGTATTTAGAATATTTTCTTTATTAGTATTTATTAGAATTAGAATTAGTATTAGTATTTATTAGTATTCTAAAGTAGTATTTAGAATACTACTTTAGAATGTTTAGAAACATTCCACAATGTTTGGAAAACATTTTATTTCCTACAATGTGGTGAGTCAAATCTCAGTCTTTGGAAGAATGGGTAAATGAATGGGCTCTATTATGCCATATAACCATGTAAGTTCGTTTCACCATTTAGTTTAAATGATAATTATTGGGAGAAACAATCTGCCACAGATTGTGCATTCCTTGTGCATTGTTGCTGGAATCCTCTCACTCTTTAATGGACCATTTATCAGAGTTGTGTATGCAGTAAGGAATTTTGAGAGATGAGGTACCATCTTCACCAAAAACAAGGCTGGTTTACTTTTGCTTATGACTAAAGTAAGTGAATACCCAAGTTTAGCATTTCTGTCCTCTAAATGCAACCGTTTTGTTTGCAGACATCCATCATGAGCCCTTTGTGTTGCCCTCATGAAACTTGGGAGCATGGGGACCTGAAGCAAATAACCATGAAGCTCATCACTGCTTTTGCTGTGAGTAATAGAGTTCTTTGTTTCCAAACCACTGGTCTCATGCCTTTTGTCAGTATCCCAGAAATAACAACATGTTCATTTATTAGTAAGTATGGTAAAAATTCAAAACCCTACACAGTTCCTGGTACTTTGGAGATATTTCTCTTCCTACTCATAAAATAAGTCCTGTAAGTTATATCATTTCAAACATTTCAAGATGACCATGATCAGGATAGAATCTTGAATTTTAGTTCTGCCTCTACTACTAAGTGAATGATCTTGAGGAAGTTTTGTTCCTCATCTATTTCTTCATCTATGAAATGAGACTCCATTTCTTCATCTATAAAATGAGGGGGCTAAACTAGATCAGTGTTTTGCAAACACCCTCTGGAGAAACTATGGCCAGTCATTTCAAGAAATCCTCTCATTAGCTCCTGAGTGAGGCTGTTGGATATAGTTAAGGGTAGGGATATTGCTGTGTGGACTTGCCTTGGCCTCTACCTTCAGCAGGGCCACCAGATATGCTGTAGTTGCTGTCGCAGGTCAGGGTCTTTGACATTTCCTTTAGCCAACATTTCCTCTGTTCTCCTCATACTTCCCAACTTTCTCATTTCCTGTTTCTCAGACAGGAAAATGCAGATAATCAGAATTTTTCCTCTCTATCTCATGACCCACTGGGACCTTTCCAAGTACTACTAAGGAAAGAGAAGAAGGTTCTACTCTCAAATTCCCTTACCTACCTGCCATTGAATCAGTCTTTCCAAGGTTTGACTGCTGGCAAGGCACATGGTCCTGCCCCAGGGACTCTTGCTTTCCAAGACCATGGAATATTTGGCTAAACAAGGAGCAAGAAAAGCTGACTCTTGGTAGGATGACCAGCTTTCCTGATTTTCCTAGGACTGAGGGTGTTCTCAGAACATGAGAGTTTCCTTTTTTCAAACCAGGGTAGTTCTGGTCAAACCAAGACATGTTGGTTGCCCTACTAAACCTCTAGTTCCACACATTATGGTATAAGTTTACATCATGGTGTCCTCAAAGTCTAGGGTTCTTAAGCTCAAAAGTCAAGAACTGGACTTTTTCCCTGGATTTTTCTCTAACACCCTTATCGTAAGGAAGAAAAAAGAAGAAAACATAGTGGGGAATGTTGGCTAACATAAAAAGTATTATCCTCTTTAATAACTTACAGACTAAAACGGTTTCATTATGATCTTTTTATAATGAATTCCTAGGTAGTAGGGCTAAAAATATTTGTAAAAGTGCTCAGACTAAAGGCCGGATATAAAAAAGAACAAAAACAGAAGGAGGAAGAATGTATATCCACACAGTAAAATGCAACTGTTAGGAAATAAAATTAAGTATGAATAATAGTGGTTAATTTTGGGTTTTAATTTTTATTTTAATATTTATACTTCTTTGTATTTTTAATTTGTTTATTTTAACCACATATTTTTGCAATTGGAAAACCTTCATTAAACAAAGCTTAAAAATGAGAAAGAAGAAAAGATGTCAAGGTCAAAGTGTCAAAGACTATGTCATGAAATGTTAGGATTCCATCCTAGAGACAATGGGAATGCACTGGTGGTTTTTTAAGTAAGAAAATAACTTATACTGGGCTAGAGAGCATTAAAGATCATATTTTCAAAGTATCCTCATGATAAATAGGTAGATAGTTCCCTGACTGGGATATTTGGATTGAAATAGGTCTTTTGCTTTCAAATTCAAAAATAGCAGAAGGGCAAGTCTTCAAACAGGTGACTTGAGATTCACTCGGGACAAACCAAGGACCCAGCTCAGTGACTGCCAGATATTTTCACTTAGGTGAGCACTTCTTTCTCCGACTCAAGTGAGCTGCCCTTTTCTTCATCAAAATCATCTAAAAGTCAGCTAGAGCACTTGTTGAATCTGTCAATCTCCATTGCCTCTGAGTGTCTGGAAATCTATAGGTTTCTGTGTTGAGTCACCTTTCTAAAGACAGAGTTTTTAGGAGTTTGATTTCATGAAATGGGTTGTACTCATTTGCAATGGCATGCTACTATATTTATTATAGTAGTATATAGAATTAGAAATTATGCAAATAAGCATGGGTTATTTCTTTTCTTTGTCTTTCTTTCTGTCTTTCACTGTATACATATATTGGAGTTTAGGACTTTATGTGGTTCTATAACCATTTGCCAAAGAGAATTTAAGTACAAAGAATGTAGAGGGACTTCATCAAAAAGTGTTCATAGACATACTAATTAATATGACTCGATATCATCATATGAAGGGAATTAGGAATCAGGCCAAAAAGTGCTTCTTAGTTCTCTTCAGTTTCATTTAGGCATGAGATTTTAGGGATTTAAGGTATGTACTAAGATAACATGCTCTTGGCAACTCTCTGAAACTGTGAATCACCAGGTTTTTCTGAGAGTGTCACTGGCTTCTATCTGTAGAGTTTAACACACACAACTGTATTACATGGTTCTTCGCGTTCTGCATTTTCAACAAGCAGTGTCCAAAAGGAATTTCCCATCTGCTGCTTGCATATTATATTGTTGTCATCTTACTAAAACATGAAATGATTTAAGCTTTACAGCTGTTATTGTTTTCAATGAAGCAGCTGCCTGACACTTTCCGGGACAATGCCAGGTGCACAAGAAGGTTATCTATGCAAATTACAGTGAAAAGTTGAGCAAAAATCTGGTGGATTTGATCATTACAGACAACTAGTCTAAATAATTGAGGTGCAAATAATACGAAGTTATTTTCACTGGCCTGAGTGATGCAGCATATTACTTCAGATTGCTTCTCTTGATTTATGTGATTACGGACTTAGCCTAAGTGATCGACTTAACCAAATTCACAAGAGGGTGATGTGAGAACCCGAATGCTATTTTAGAAATTTACATTGAGAACCACAGTTCATGCTGGTAGATTCTCCTGTGGTAGGAAGATCTCTGTGAAACTAAGTACTATAACCAGAAAATTTCTTATAATTACATCATGAGGAAGGACAATCTGTTATCTTAATTGACAGTGATCCCAGTAATGGAAATAAAACTGCCTAGTGATAGATCCAGGTTTTGAACCCAGAAAACATGACTGCAAAACCACCTAACCATTATAACATGTTGTTTGGGTCACTTTTTCCTTATTAGTTTTAGTCTTCCTGGATTCTATTTTACACACTTTATTTTTTTTTAATTTAAATTAATTAACATATAGCGTATTATTAGCTTCAGAGGTAGAGGGTCAGTGATTCATCAGTTGTATATAACACCAAGTGCTCATTATATCACACCCATCAGTTGTATATAACACCAAGTGCTCATTATATCACGTCCTCCTAAATGTCCATCACCCAGCCTCCCCATCCACCTCCCCTCCATGTTTTACACACTTTAATTGCCTTGAGTGTTTTCTAAATCTGCATCCCAGATTTGTACATATTTACAAAATCCTGAATCATGTCTTCAAATGGCAATCCCACTCACTGGGATTTTTCCATGTATCAATTCTCAGATATTAAGCTGTTTGTGAATTTTGGGGGCTCTTTACTTTAGGCCTAAGCACTAGAAACAGGTGGAATGAGCGTTTCAGAGAATAATCAGTAGACTGCAGGCATTCAATAGAGAGAGACAATATTATGGGCTAGGATATGAAAGAGTAAGGACATGATCTGGACCTTAAAACTGGCATTCTGAGATGCAGGAAGAGAGCCCCAGAGACTGTGACCAAATTCATTTGCCTGGGTGAAGAATCAATGCTGCAGAGACACCCAGATGAAGTTGGAAGTGCATGTTGGGGCCTGATTCATAAATGTCAGGATAGTAAGCACGGATATTTTTTTAGCAGGTACTGGGGACCCTCAAGAACTTTGGTTTAGAGGAATGACATGATCAGTCCAGGGCTTGACAAAAAAATTAATTTAATATCATTTCATAGAAGGCACAGATAGAGAATAGAGCAGAGAGAACACTGAAGAGGATACAACAATAGTCCAGATAGAGGTAAAACTGCAGTGGGCCCCAAGTAGGGTAATAGAGCCTGTATTAGTTTCCTAATGCAACTGTAACTAATTAGCACAAATCCAGTGGCTTAAACCAACACAAATTTATTCTCTTACAATACTGGAGGTTAGAAGTCTAAAATAAAAGTGCTCACAAGACTGTATTTCTTCTGAAAACTTAAGGGAGGAATCTATTTCTTTATTTTTTCCAGCTGCAAGAGTCCATCTGATTCCTTGGCTCATGGCCTCTTCTTCCACCTTCAAAGCCTGTTGTTCCAACCTCTGCTTCCTTTGTTCCATATCCTCTTGCCTTGGGTCTCCTTCCTTCCCTTTGTGATCTTGTTGGGCCCACCTGTATAATCTGGGATCTTTTCCCCTTTTTGAGATCCTTAATTTAATCACATTACAAAGTCTTTTCTACCATGTAAAGTAATAGTCACAGGTTCTGGGGATTGGTATAGGGACATTTTGGTGGGGATGCACATTATACACTGTACACCGGTATACAGTGTATACCAGTGTACTGGTATTCTATACACCGTATAGAGATATAAAAATATTCAAGTCCAGCTTCTGTTTCACACTACTCCCCCTCAAAGGCATTGAATCCCAAAAGAACGTGATTATCTCTATCCAAACACACCTTCCTTTTTGCTTTTTGCTGCTTATAATTCTGTTCTTTTCTTTGCCTAGAATATGTTTCCTCAATATCAGTGGCCTCAAATCCTGGCTTAGATGCTTGTATCTTCCAGAATCCTTTTGCTATCCACTTCATTCTCTCCCTTTCACCTGTGCATCGAAGAACAATTCTCACTTTCCATATCTTACATTTGCATTTTATATTGCTCTAATTTTTAATGAAAACCTTTTATTTTGAAATAATTTCAACCTTACAAAAATAGTGCCAAGAATTCTGTACACCATTCACCCAGCTTCCCCAAATCTCAGTAACTTAAATAGCCATAGCATAATGATTGGAGCCGAAAATTAGATTGATACACTACCATTAACTAATCCATACCCTTTTCTGAAATTCTAGCAATTATCCCACTAATGGCATTTATCTGGTTCTTTATCTGGCATGTTTCTTTAGTCTTCTCTAATCAGAGAGAGTTCTCCAGTCTGTTTTCATGACCTTGACACTTCTGAAGAGTCTGAACGGTTATTTTGTAGACTACCTCTTGTTCTGGGGTTGCCTGATGTTTTCTCATGATTTGATTCAGGCTATATATACTTATATATAGCAAGAATATCACAAAGGTAAATGGCCCTTCTCAGTGCATCATTTTCAAGAGGTAAATGACATCAGAATGTCACATTACTGGTGGTGTTTAATCACTAGTTTAGAATGCTGTCTGCTAGGTCTCCTATTGCTCTTGGCACATTTAGCTTTGTATTCTATATATTTTTGTCATAGCATTTAAGACTGGAGAGGATCAAAGAAATGAATGTCAATAACACTAAAAGCAACATCATATCAGGTAATACACACTACCTGATTATGTGCTGAGATCTACATACAATAGTTCATTTACTTCTCAAAATACCTCTATAAAGTAGACACATTATCAACTCTGTTTTACCTTTTTGGAGAAGATATTCCCGACTGACAGATAACCACCCTGGGATGAGGGGATATAAGTAGCTCATTTTTTATACCACTTAGAGCCTAGCAGAGTGCTTTGCATTAAATAAGGGGACTGTAAATGTTTGTTAAATTGACTTAAACTAAAATTAAATGGAAGGCAGAGTATTCAGATTGTGTAATTAAATATATGTCAACACAGGAGAAGTAATCACGGATAATTATGAAGTACTGAATTTAAGGAAGAGGAATGCATAATGGTGATGATTTATTCTCAAATGGGCAAAGCTAAGAAAGAAGGGGAAATTGCTGTTGTCCAGAGTGGGTTCAGAGCAAAAAGTTGGTGAAAGAATCACATTTAGGGAGTATAGGCAGAAGACAATTCAGAAAAGGAGAAAGGGATTTAAGTGTAATTAGGGCAAAGGAAGCTAGATAGTGTAGGGTAATAGCAAGCCGATTTTCAGAACTGGGATGAAGATAATTAAATGAGGGTATGTATGGGAGCATTTTTAAATACCAGTGGATATTTGGAGGAAAATGTGAAAAATACATATTTTATAAAGTTGTTGAGGGTTTTTGTTTGTTTTATTCTAATTTAGCCAATACACAGCTACCTATAGTAATGGAAGGGAAAAATGTTAAGGCAGAGGAGTGGATAAACTCCAAACACACAGATTGAATTTAAAGCACATTGGATATGATTTCTGAAGCAGCACATTTCCTTTTCAGTGTCTGCTAGATTTATATGAAGAACAGCTCTTATTTCTTAACACAAAACCTGAGCGGTGAAAAGGAAAGAGAACTGGTGTTTGCAAAGTGGTCATGTGTTTATATTCGGGGGCTTATAAATATAAAAGTGCTTCCCATTGTTCTAAATGTAAGCCCTTTCTGGCTTTATCTATCTTCACATTTTATAACAAAAAGATCAGATCATTGGACCAGAACTCAGATCTGGTTTCTATTTTTAGCATCACCACTAGCTAACTGTGTAGTGCATCAGGGAAACTTTCAGGCCCCGTGTGTCTCAGTTTTCTCACCTTGAAATGAAGAGATTGGCTAGATGATCTCAATTATGCCCTCTGGAACTAAAACACTATAGATGGTTCTGTTGTTTGGGGTATGCTAGCTAAATAACTGGTTTGCATTTCATACAAATTTTATTTACTGAATGATTTGACATATGTAATTGCTTCCTTAAATGCAGATTTTCTAGAGAAAAATGTAAGCGGAGAGATTCATTGCCAGAGCCACATAACATGGTAATTGTGGAATCAACAGTTATAAGGATAGCTTTTTATTTAAAACAAGCTTGGCATTTTCCATTTGTTTGGAGTTTTCTTGGTAGTACAGAGGATGGCCCTTGCCAATTAGTCCTCACTCTCCGAGTCCCAGGATGAGCTGCTTCTGTGTGAGAGATCGGTAAAGCCCAAGGCATCCGGGAAGAAGGATATTGAAGCTGGAGTGCCCAGCAATCTTTCAAAGGGGACAGATGGAGAGGGGTAACTAAAGACAGGAGGATCCTGACAAAGGAACGAAATTAATTTGGATGGGACCCCTGGAGATTGGATAGAGTTAAATAGTCTAACAGTGGGAGGCTTATTTTGCAGCCAGAAGTAGTTTTCTTCTGAAAGAAGAGTCTTTTACACCGGGAAACATTCTTTCTTCTTCCATGGCAATCTCTGTTTGGAGTCTTTATTCTTGCCTTCCCCCTCCTCAATTTTGTCTTTCTCTGCTCCTGCCTCCATTCTCTCTCTTCCTTTCTTTTTAACACCTCCTTTCATGATGAGATTAATTTGTTTATGTGGACAAGGGGGAGAATGAGAGTTTGCATACTGGTAAGAACCGGCTTCTCTTCCCAGTGCACAGTGGCAGCTGAAAACATTGAACTCTCCTTTCTGCCTAGTGGAGGCTGTCAGCAACAAAAAAATGACATCTCATCTGAAAACAAAAGGAAAGCTTCTGAGATTTTTAAAAATTCTAACTAATCAAAATCCTGTTGACGTGAGGAGATGGGAGTGTGTGTGTGTGTGTTTGTGTTTATGTGTGTGTGTACTGACCCACAGTTCTGAGGGACTGTCATAGGCATTCTCTGCAGAGGAGCCAGACAATAATAAGGCTCTGATGAGGACTGATGCCAATATGATGGAGGGTGGGAGTAAGTACACAGGAACTCTGTTGTTGCCAAGAGGTATCTTGACATAGGGAAGATAGCCTGAATGGAATATAATTCTCTAATAGTGCAATTATGACACTGCCAAGTTCACAACCCCAGGAAGTGGGAATCTGGAGTAGAAGTCTAAAAATCACAATCCTCACTTAAGGTCTGTTCCTTATTGGTGTCTAGTCCTGAGCAAACTACTTAACCTGAGTCTTTTCCTAAAATGAAATTGGCACGGTCATATTTCTTATGTTTTTTTTTTTAAAGCATAAAAAAGATAATCTTTGTGCTGGTGCTTAGAGAGCTGTGTCATATGAAATGCAACTAAAAAGTAGAAATAATGATACGTAGAGGATTTTGAAAGAATTTAATGAGATAATAGCCAGTATAGGAAAATGATCAGTATCTGTTCATTCCCTTACTTTCCCTTGGGTGTTGGTTATCTTGGATATTTGGGACATCATAAAAACTTAGTTTGTATTACTGACCTATTACTAGAGTCAAACCATAGTTAAAGGTTGGAACTTGCTGAAAATCACATAATGTATTCCAAAGTAAAATGAAGAGCATTTAATATGGTTTGTTATGTTTTATATTATCAGTCAGTCATTGATATAGCTAACTCAGAGTTGACTCCATATGCACAGATGATTAACGGAAAAAAGTATATAATTATATGACCTCATCGGCTTTCATTATAACCAACTGGTCCCGTGTGATCACTGACTAATTACAATAGACTGAAGCAGGGATTCAGAGGCACCCTACTAGGACATGCCAGACATTAATTCTTGAATGGCTGGATCCTAGGGAGTCTTAAGGGTCTGGGACAGAGTTTGGGGGAAAAAGGAAGTCCTTGATGGGGGTTAGGGCAGTGCATCTTTATTAAGTGGTATGAAAGTATTTTGATATTTTAAAAAGTGGAGGGCTGAACCCATGCATACAGACTGAGTATCCTTGCTCATCCAGAGCTCCACAATAATCTCAGATAAATAAAAACATCTAAACAACACAACTTTTTTTCTCTGAACACCAACTATCAACCCATTATTATATTGATTGGCAAATTTCTGAATGGGTTTTCATCACTGAAACTTATTCTTTTGGTAAGCCAACAGAATGGGGGCAAAACAACAGAAATTTTTTTAGATGGAATCTTAAAATAGGCATGAACACATGGCTTCTGCTAAAAATATATGCATATACATACCCTTCTTTTGACACTTTTGATACTCTTCCATTAATTAGGAATTGATTTCTATAAGTAGTCCTGTGAAGTCTAACCCTATCACTCATTCTATTTTAGAAGAATTTATTTAATTCGTTATGCTGAGGACCTGGGGACTCTCCTAGGAATCAGGATGTGAAGAGAGAAAAGAGACTATTTTGAGGGATAATTTACTTTAGAAGCGGGTAGACATGGTGACGTACTACATTCAGGCATTTGGATATTCATGAAGCACTCCTGAAGTTACAGGCTGCCTGGGAATAATGAAAAAGGATTCCCAAGAAGTAGGAGGGTGATATCAACCCTTCTCCCTGGTGGCTGACCCTCTGTATACATACTGTGCTGTAGACATGTGTAGCATCAAATACTGACATGGGCTCCAGCATTAGAAGGAGACTGGTCAAAGGAGACTGGTTCTTGTGCTGGGCAGCGCTGTCTGCAGACAAAGAAGAAGGAATGGAGTTAAGAGGTAGCCGAGTGTTATTTTCCTCTAATTGCAAACACAAGCATGCAGTCACCTGTGACATTCAGTAGCCACAGACTTGTATTCAGAGGACAGTCACTTGAAGGGAAGGGAGCCAAGGAGAGAAAGAAGACAAAGTCACAGCCCTAAATATAGTTTCAATGGGGAATCTCTTGGAAGATAGTGAATAGCTAACTCATCAACATTACTTCTTGAACCATTGACTTGGCCTGCTTGGAGGGCAGGCTCACATGAAGAAAATTTGCTCAGCAAAAGAGAACTTCTAGAATTATAGCCCAAGGCACCCAATCTCCAGCTAACATCCTTAGTGAACATAGATACTACTTTAGTTTTGCAACTGAAGTAAACAGTCATGAATAATGTTTATAGTTTTAAACTCCTCTTCTGTTACCTTCTTTCTTTACATAGAATTTCTAAAAAACAGAATTTTCTGGTTAATGGATTTTTTAAAAAAAAGAATTGCCTTTAGCATCATATATAGACCAACAATTATTAAGAATTAAATATAATACAATATACTTGATAGTCTGGTAGTTCCTTTGTGATTTAAGAAACTCTAGTAGGAGAATTTGTTCTTCCTAAAGTTCATCAAGGGTATCAAGTTTAGGATGTCAAAAACAGTTCTTAGTCTGATGTCACCATAAGAATATACTTCAGAAATCAGTTGATTTTTAAATGGTTTTAGCTAGGATTTTTAAAAAATGTTCTCAAGCCTCAAATATAAGAACTGAATAAAATAATCAAAATCAAATTATATATGTGTAAATATTCATTTGTATATATGCATATCTATCACTTTAATATATATGCTGAATAAAAATGTTTTTTCCCAGAATTTTCAGTTTTGAGCTTATTGGCTTGAACATGATTTAAGATACAGTATTTTCTGATTTCTTTTACTAAAGTAATTCAAAAATAAGAAAGAAGAGATTTCTCAACAGAACTCAGAGTATATAGTAAACTGATTTCTAAACTTTCAGTTAGTGTGAATATGTTTGCTTAGAAGGAACTTGCTTCCACTTAAAGAGGTTATTTTTTAAATAGAGGTAAATTTGCATACAGTGAAATACATAGATATTTAGTGTTACAGTTTGATGAATTTTGACAGATTTATACACCTCTGTAACTACCACTTTAATGAAGATATAGAACATTTCTCCTACTTGAGGAATTTCCCGTATGTGCTTTGCCAGTCAATACCTACCCCAAGGCAAACACTATTCTGATTCCTATCAACATAGATTAGCCTTCTGTATTCTAGTACTGCATGTCTGGTAGATTAAATAAGACCACATATTCTTTGATACTCTTTCCATCAGGAGGTGAGATCTGTATCCTCACATTTTGAATATAGGAGTACTGTATAGGGGTGCCTGGGTGGCTCAGTGGGTTAAGCCTCTGCCTTCGGCTCAGGTCATGATCCCAGGGTCCTGGGATTGAGCCCCACATCAGGCTCTCTGCTCATTGGGGAGCCTGCTTCCTCCTCTCTCTCTGCCTGCCTCTCTGCCTACTTGTGATCTCTGTCAAATAAATAAATAAAATATATATATATATTTTTTTAAAAAGAGGACTGGGGACGCCTGGGTGGCTCAGTTGGTTAGGCGGCTGCCTTCAGCTCAGGTCGTGATCCCAGCGTCCTGGGATCGAGTCCCGCATCGGGCTCCTTGCTCCGCAGGGAGCCTGCTTCTCTCTCTGCCCGCCACTCTGTCAGCCTGTGCTCACTCTCTCTGACAAATAAATAAATTTAAAAAAAAATCTTAAAAAAAAAAAAAGAGGACTGTATAAAAACTTAACTAATAAATGGCAGTAGTCATGCTGTGCCAATTTTCAGGCCCATGCTTTATGAGATGGGCAGCTTCTGCTTTGTGAATTTTGAGACACTCTAAGAACCCAGCTAGCATATTGTGAAGAGGTCCAAATAGCCCATAGAAAAATCCATGTGGAAAGATACTGAGGACCTTAACCCACAGCCCTGGCTGAGTTTCAACATCCAACACCAGTTTGCCAGCCATGTGAGTGAGCTATCTTGAAAGTACGTCTGACTGTCCCAGTGGAGCTGCCCCGCTGACATTGTATGGAGTGGAGATGGGATATTCACAATCATCTCTGCCCAAATTGCATATTTGAGAGCAAAATACCTAATTTTAATTTTTTTTAAAAGATTTTATTTATTTGTTTGACAGAGAGAGAGATCACAAGTAGGCAAAGAGGCAGGCAGAGAGAGAGAGAGGAGGAAGCAGGCTCACCGCCAAGCAGAGAGCCCGATGCGGGGCTTCATCCCAGGACCCTGAGATCATGACCTGAGCCGAAGGCAGAGGCTTTAACCCACTGAGCCACCCAGGCGCCCCTAATTTTAATTTTTTTCAACCATTAAGTTTTGGAATAGTCTGCAACGCAGTAGATAACTAGAAAATTCTATAAATTGAATTCTACCATATGTACTTTTAAAAATCTGACTTCTTCAGCTTTTTAAACTTCAAAATATTTAAAGTTTAAAATTTTTATAGATATATCCATTTCATTTTGAGTTTCCATTTATGCCTTAGTAGTTAATTCCTTTTTGTTTTTCAGTAATATTCCAATAAATGACTATGCCACAAATTGTTTATCCTTTCTGATGTTGAAGGATATTTGGGTTGTTTCCAGTTTTTGCCTCTTATGAATAATGTTGCTGTGAATACTCATATACAAGTTATGTGTAGACATATGTCTTCATATGTCTTGGTAAATACCCAGGAGTAGGATTACAGGATCAAATGGAAAATATATGTTTAACTTTACAAGAAACTGCCAAATCTTTTCCCAAAACTATTACATAATTTTATAGTTCTACCAGCAATGTAAGAGAATTCTTATTTCTCTATATCCTTTGCTACACTGTCAGTCTTTTAAACTTTAACCATTCTGGTGGGTATGTAGTGATATATTATTGTTCTTTTATTTATTTATTTTTTAAAAAGACTTTATTTATTTATTTGAGAGAGAGAATGAGAGAGGTTGAGAGAGAGAGCATGAGGGGGTTAGGGTCAGAGGGAGAAGCTGACTCCCTTCTGAGCAGGTAGTCCCATGTGGGACTTGATCCTGGGACTTCAGGATCATGACCTGCACCAAAGGCAGTCCCTTAAACAACTGAACCACCCAGGTGCCCCTATTATTGTTCTTTTTTTTTTTTTCAAGATTTTATTTTATTTTTTATTTATTTGACAGAGATCACAAGTAGGCAGAGAAGCAGGCAGAGAGAGAGGAAGGGAAGCAGTCTCCCTGCTGAGCAGAGAGCCCAATGCAGGGCTCGATCCCAGGACCCTGGGATCATGACCTGAGCTGAAGGCAGAGGCTTTAACCCACTGAGCCACCCAGGCGTCCCTATTATTGTTCTTCTAATCTGCATTATCTTTCCTTTTTTCCTGCTTTAAAAATTTTTTTTATTTAAATTCCAGTTAGTTAACATATAGTGTTATATTATTTTCAGATATACAATATAAAAACTCAGTACTTCCATATATCAGCTGGTACTCATCATGATAAGTGTACTCCTTAATCTCTACCACTTATTTAACCCATCCCTCCACACCCTCCCCTCTGGCAACCACTGTTCTCTACAATTAAGAATTAAGAGTCTGTTTCTTGGTTTGTCTCTCTCCTTTTCCCCTTTGCTCTTTTGTTTCTTAAATTCCACATATGAGTGAAATCATATAGTATTTGTCTTTCTTTGACTGATTTATTTCACTTAGCATTATACTCTTTAGCTCCATTCATGTCATTGCAAATGGCAAGATTTCATTCTTTTTCTTTTTTATGGCCCAATATATTCCTTTGTGTGTGTGTGTGTGTATCATATATATACATATATATGATATACACATATATGTATACATATGTATATATATGTATACATATACATATATATGATATATATATATATATCACTCAGTGGACGCAGGCTACTTCAGTTATCTCAGTTATTGTAAATAATGCTGTTATAAACATAGGGGGGCATGTATCCATTTGAATTAGTGTTTTGTATTCTTTGGGTAAATACCCACTAGTGTGATTGCTGGATCATAGGTAGTTCTATATAGTTTAACTTTTAATCTGCATTTTCTTTTTGAGTAGTGGTGCCAAGCACTTTTTGATGTACTTATTGGCCTTTTATATTCTTCAGTTGAGGAGTATTGGTGTAAATATTTTTCCTATTTTTAACTGGGTTGCCTATCTTTTTTTTATTGATTTGTAAGTTATTTGTATATCCTGTTATCAGTTGTTTTTCATATATAGGTTTTGTGAATATATTCCCCTGGTTTGTGTCTTATCTACTCATTTTATTAATATGTCTTTTTAAAAGATTTTCATTTATTTATTTGACAGAGATCTAGAGCCAGAGAGCACAAGCAAGGGGGATGGCAGAGGGAGAAGAAGCAGGCTCTCCACCGAACAGAGAGCCTAATGCAGGGCTTGATCCAAGGACCTTGGGATCATGACCTGAGTAAAGGCAGACACTTAACCTACTGATTCACCCCAGCACCCCTTATTAATATGTCTTTGAGCAGAAAAGTTTTATTTCAGTGCAGTCCAATTTATCATTTTTTTTTATGATTAGAGCTTTCTGTGTCTTGTCTAAGAAATTTATCCTATCTTAAGGATATGAAGGTATTCTGTATTTTCTTTTAGAAGCTTCACAGTTTGTATTTCAGGCCAATGATCCAACTTAAATTTTGTGTGCACTGTGAGAAAATGGTGTGCCTTTTCTTCCAACTAGGTATATAGTTGCTTCAGCACCATTAATTGAAGAGAATTTCTGTTATTCATTGGACTTTTTTAATGCCTCTGTGGAAAATTAATTACTTGTGTATATTTTTTGCTTCTTTTTAGACTCTCAGTATATTTTGTTGATCTAATTTCCTTACCCTATATCTATACCACACTGTCTTGATTAATGTAGCTTTATAGCAAGTCTTGAAGTCAGTAATATAAGTCCTCCAACTTTACTCTTTTTTTCAAGGTTGTTTTTGCTATTATATGTATTTTCATATTTGTATACACATTTTAAAATCACCTTGTCAATATTTAGGTTAAAAAAAAAAGGAAGCTCTCATGCATTTTTAATGGGCTTGTATTAAATCCATAGATCCAACATCTTAAGAATAGGGTCTTCTAATCCATGAATATGGTATATCTCTCTATTTTTTAAGATATTTATTTTCTCTTGTTAACATTGTTTTCAGTTCAGAGGTTTTGAGAATCTTTCATTACATTTTTAATGATGTGATTTTAATTAATTATTCAAAAGTAGGTATTGAGCATCTATGTTTCATGCACTGTTTTAGATGCTTCAGACACAGGATCAGCAAATTCCTTGTTTTCATTCTAGAATGTAAGACATAGAACAAAAATAAATAAGCAATATAGCTTTACACTTAATAAAGATTATAATGGAAATAATCCCCTATAAGAACAAAGAGTAATGAATGGGTGCCCTCTCTTTCTCTCTCTCTCTCTTTTTTTTTTCCTTAGAAAGGGAGAGAGAGGATAGGGAGGAGCAGAGGGAGAGAGAGAATCTTCAGCAGGTTCCATGGAGCCTGACGTGGGACTCCATTCCACAACCCGGAGATCATGACCTGAGCTGAAATTGAGAGTGACACTCCATTCCACAACCCGGAGATCATGACCTGAGCTGAAATTGAGAGTGACACTGAGGCATGTAGGTGCCCTTAAATGGGTGCATTTTTGATGGAGTAGTTGGGAAGCATCTCTCTGAGAAAGTGAAAATTTAACAGAGGCTAAAATGATGTTAAGGAGCAAGTCCTAGTGGACGTTTGAAGAAAGAGTCTTATAGGCAAAAGATCCACATGCAGAAATACACTTGATGTATTTCAACAAAAGCAAGAAGATTTGCTGGTAATTTTGCTCTCTGATTTTGAGATATTCTCATCTGATTGCTTCTATTTTCTTTTTTTTTTTTTTAAGATTTACTTATTTATTTGACAGAGAGAGATAGAGAGCACAAGTAGGCAGAGTGACAGGCAGAGGGGAGAGGGAGAAGTGGGCTCTTTGCTGAGCAGAGAGCCTAAAGCAGGGTTCAATACCAGGACCCTGGGATCATAACCTGAGCTGAAGGCAGATGCTTAATGACTGAGCCACCCAGGCACCCTGCTTCTATCTTCTCAAGGAATAAAAATTGAGATAATCATTTGAGAAAGCATGGAATAGCTCTTGAAGAGAGGAGAAATTGTACAATAATTATTTTAAGAAGTGAGAGAGCAATTATATAAGAGAAATGTAGCAGTATTTCTTGGGCACTTTGAAATCTAGGTTATGAATTGAAAAGTAATGATGGTGAATTTTGCTACAGCCGAATTCATCTGTAATAGAGTAGATATAGAGCTGGCATGGAGTTGCATTTTACTAACACTGAGTTGTGTTTTGTTTTGTTTTGGTTTGGTTTTGGTTTTTTTACCCTTTTACTTGCAAGAATGCCAGGAGGAGACAAGAGGAAGAGAGTGGATAGTTCATGCAATGAAGTGATTACAGTGATGCTTTATGGAATCCTAGCTGAGAGAAGTGAGAATATAAAGGGAATAAGAGAATTTTAAAATGTGCCAACAGACTTGAGATGCAAACATCTTTGGAGTGGGGATATTAAAATACATGCATCCCTGGTTTTATAACACTTTATTTTATTGTAGTTCACAGATACTGAATTTTTTTTTTTTCACAAATTGAAGGTTTGAGGCAACCCTACATTGAGCAAGTCTCTTGGTGCTATTTTTCCAGTAGCTTTTCCTCACTTTGTGTCTGTACGTCACATTCGGCAATTTTGACAATATTTCAAACTTTTTCATTATTATTATATTTGTTATAATCTGTGCTCAGTGATCTTTGATGTTATTCTTGTAATTATTTGGGGGGCACACTGAGCCATACCCATGTAAGACAGCAAAGTTAATCGATAAATGTTGTTGTGTTCTGATTGCTCCACCAGTCAGCCATTCCCCTGTCTTTCTACCTCTGTGGGTCTCCCCATTTCCTGAGACACAATGGTATCAAAATTTGACCAATTAATTGTCTGTAAGTGTTCAAGTGAAAGGAAGAGTCACATGTCTCTCACTTTAAATCAAAAGCTAGAGATGATTAAGCTTAGCAAGAAAGACATGTCAGAAGCTCAGGCCAAAATCTAGACCTCTTGTGCCAAACAGCTATTCAAATTGTGAAAGCAAAGGAAGAGTTCTTGAAGGAAAATAAAAGTGCTACTCTAATGAACACATGAAGGATAAGAAAGTGAAACAGCCTTATTGCCAATAAGGAGAAAGTTTTAATGGTTGACAGAAAATCGAACCAGTCTTAAGATTCCCTTAACCCAAAGCCTATATCCAGAGCAAGGCCCTAACTTTCTTCAGTTCTATGAAGGCTGAGAGGTGAGAAAGCCACAGAAGAAAAGTTTGAAGATAGCTGAAGTTGGTTCATGAAATTTAAGGAAAGAAGCTGCCTCTATAACATAAAAATGGAAGGTAAAGCAATTACTGACGTAGAGCCTACAGCAAATTACCTGGAAAATCTGTCTAAGCTAGTTAATGAAAGTGCCTACACTAAACAACAGATTACTAATGTAGATGAAATAGCTTTATAGTCATAGAAGATGCCATCTAGGACTTTCTGAGCAAAAAAAGAAGTCAGTGCCTGTTGCAAGTCAACGTAAATCAACGCATGGCTTTAAAGCTTCTAAAAACAGGATTACTCTCTTGTTAGGCGATAATGAAACTGGTGACTTTGAGTTGAAGCCAATACTCATTTACCATTCCAAAAATTCTAGGACCTTTATGAATGATACTAAATATATCCTGCCTATGCTCTATGAATAGAACAACAAAGCCCAAATGACAACAATCTATTTACAACATGATTTACTCAATATTTTAAGCCCACTGTTGAGAACTGCTGCTCAGAAAGAAAGATTCCTTTCAAAAGGTTATTGCTCATTGACAATGCCTGGTTACCAAAGAGCTCTGATGGAGATGTACAATGAGGTTAGTGTTTTCATTTCTGCTAATACAACATCCCTTCTGAAGGCTCTGAATCAAGGAGTTATTTTTGACTTTAAAGTCTTACATTTAAGAACTATATTTTGTAAGGCTATAGCTGCCATAGATAGTGATTCCTCCGATGGATCTGGGCAAAGTAAATTGAAAGCTTCTGAAAAGGATTCACCATTCTAGATGCCATTAAGGACATTCATGATTCATTGGAAGAAGTCAAATATCAGTATTAACAAAAGTTTGGAAACAGTTTATTCTAACCCTCATGGATGAGTTTGAGGGGTACAGTACTTCAGTGGAGGAAGTAAGTACAGATGTGGTGGAAACAGCAAGACAACTAGAATTAACAGGGGAACCTAAATATGGGACAGAATTCCTACCATCTCATGATCAAACTTGAAGCGACGAAGAGGTACTTCTTATGACTGAGGAAAGAGAATAGTGTCTTAAGATGTAATCTACTCCTGGTGAAGATGCTGTGAAGACTATTGAGATGAAAACAAAGGATTTCGAATATTACATAAACTTAGTTGATAAAGCAGAAGCAGCGTTTGAGAGAATCGACTTTAATTTTGAAAGACTTCTATAGTAGATAAAATGCTATCGAACAACATTGAATGCTTCAGAGAAATCATTCATGAAAGAAAGAGTCAGTTGATGCAGCAAACTTCATTGTTGAATTGGTCTAAAAATTGCCATAGTTACCCCCACCTTTAGCAATCACCACACTGATCAGTCAGCAGCCATCAACATTGAGGCAAAACCCTCCATCAGCAAAAAGATTATGACTTGCTAAAAGCTCAAATGAGGGCTAGCATTTTCTTTTTAGCAATAAAGCATTTTTAAATTAAGGTATGTACTTTGTTTTTTAGACATAATGCTATTGAACACTTAATAGACTACATATATAATATAAACAATTTCAGTATGGACTCGGAAACCAAAAAATTCATTTGATTTGGTTTATTATGATATTCACTCTATTGTGGTAATCTGGAACTGAACCTGCAGTATCTCAAAGGTATGCCTGTTCATGATCTGGAAAGATAGAAATTAGTAGAGTAAGATGTGGGAAGTGATGCAGTGATTAATTGTTAATGAAAATTTCTGAGACACAACCTTGAGATTGGATTGCTTAAGTGGAAAAGACCCCCCCCCCCCAAAAAAAATGTTGGAAATAAGGAAGTCAGTGAATGAGAAGCCTGGGTGTTAAATGGATATCAACAGGAATACAGAGCTCACTAAGAATGATGACAGAAGTAATGGTGGAAAATAATGGTGGAGTGGACAACAAATGAGAGAGAGGGATCCAAAGTTCGAGGGTGCCTATGGCATCACCATCTATACCACTGTAGAATGGTAGGGTACAGTCTAATGGACTATGTTTCAAAGATTGCAGAATTTTTTATGGAAGGTGGGAAGAAAGGACCTTTTTGACAAGCAACAATGAAGATTAGACACTAACTTGATATCTAATCCTGTGGTGTCTGATGGGATATGAGAGAAAAAAGCAGCCATTTGTGAGGAGGCAGCATTTTCAGGCAGTCGCTAAATTTTTGTTAGATGACAAAGCTGGAATTAATATCTAGGAGAGTAAGAAACTCTAGAGGAGAGTTGGAAGAGTGAGTTTCAGAGAGTACAGTGCAAAAGTTTGGAAGGGCAAAGATTTTGGACTAGGGAACAGACAGAGTTGTATCAATTACTCTGTGGTTATGAGGACAGTCTGAGAATTTTGGACTTCTGGCAGTGCCTGAGAGGCATGACAAGTTTCCTTCAAATACTCTAAGGGCAAATGTGTGTTCAGTTCTGATCACAGCTTCCTTTTCAGGGTTAGTGTTTTGTGCCATTTGTGCTAGTGAGACAGGTAGTGTTAAATTTGGGAGAGAGACTGTTTGGCCAGGAAAACTTAGAGCTCATTATTTATGAGATGCTTGATGAATGAAGCAAAATCTCATGGACCTCATATACTTGGTGGTGGTTATAAAAATGAAATAAAATTGTAAGTTTGCATTGATGGTTTTAAAAGTGATCTGTTACTTCTGAAAAAAGGAGAGGCTGGGGCATGCATGGACTTGAATTTGAGACATATTACAGTTGTTAGAATGTGTTTGTCTTCTTTTTTAATTATTCAAATTAATTAATCAAACACCATTGAAAAATGACATAAAAGGTCAGGGCAGTTAATCTTATAAAAATGAAGACTAACACTTAACATGATATTTATATTATTATATATGTGAACATATTCATATATATGGTTAATATAGCATATATATCACTAGATTACATTATGTCTTCACAAGAGCCAAACCTATTTGCAGTATAATTTTTTATACCCACAAAAAATGATAGTTGCCCACAAAGATTTTTAAAGATTTATTTATTTATTTATTTGACAGAGAGAGATCATAAGTAGGGAGATAGGCAGGCAGAAAGAGAGGAGGAAGCAGCTCCCTGCTGAGCAGAAAGCCTGATGTGGGGCTGAATCCCAGGACCCTGGGGATCATGACCTGAGCTGAAGGCACAGGCTTGACCCACTGAGTCACCCAGGCACCCCCACAAAGATTTTTAAAAACATATTCTATGTGCTTGTGTTCATTCAAAATTTTAGAATCTGTTTCTTCAAATGTTTAAGGGTAGCTGTAATCCAAGAAACATCTTTTGATCCACATTTACTCTTTAGTTTTCCTTTGTCAGCTTGAGAGATACAAAAATAAAAAGGGAAAATGTCTACGTTAAAGAAAGATGAAAATCTGTATTTATTATTAATGTTCTGTTCTGGGCTGGAAAATTGATGTATCTTACACTTGGTAAATGAAAGTAAGTTTTTGTGTATGATCACATCCTGGAAAGCACTTACATGCCTATTTTCTTCTCTCCTGCTTCCTCCCTTAATGGGAGAGTTCTTCTATTCTTATAGCTTAGACCCTTACCATCCTACAGCTGCCCTGCAAATTTAATTCTCCGCTCAAAATCCTCTCTGCTCCACAGCTCCTCTCTACCTGACACTCAGATGTATCAACTTAGATGTTCTTTTTCTCTTTGCAAGTTAAACATGGAAAAGACAAAAATAGAAGAGCTCATTAATCGATGTAAGAAAAACATGTCAGGCTGAGAGAATGAAGTTATGTTATAAGGGCAAGCACTGTTGATTTTTAGCAAGTTGACCCAAGATCATCCTTCATTAAATAGCTGTAATGTAGGTCACAGTTTGGATCATGCAAATATTATGAAATACTTATTTGACTTATAAATTTATTATGAATGAATGATAATATTAGTAATAAACTTGAATTAGACTCAGCTGCTTCATTTGACAATACAATACTAATAAACTCTATGTTCAGATAAATAGGAAAAAAAGCAATAAAAACAATTTGCAAAAAGGCCCATTTCCCTCTTGATATGACAGTTCCTTAATTTGTTTTCTATGCCTTTACACATTTTCTCATTTATTGCAATAGTTTCTGATTCTGGAAGTGAACAAGGTTACATGTAAAATTGTAATTAAATTTTTCCTCAAGTTCAGTCACCAAAGAGTTGGATTTAGAGGCAAAGCAAATGTTTTAGTGTTATAGCAAGTAAGATTTTTCTTAATTTATTCAGAAGAATGTGACAAATCTGACCAAGAAAATCTGAAATTGGAGAAAGATGTACAGCCTTACTAAAGTGTCTCACAGGTGAATAAATATAATAGAGTCTATATTTTCTTTTTAGTGGTATCTAGAGTAATTTTTTTAGATATAAATTTGTTACCTTTTCTCTGTATTTTTTTCTTTTCTTGCTCAGTTCCTAGAAGGTATCAAAGACTTTGTGTTCCTTTGCTTCTAGGAAGGATTGTGTCACAGTGTGGAAGGAAAACTTGCTTATAGACTACAAAGCATGGCAGAGATAAAAGAATAACATGGAACTAATTTGGACAATGGGAATCTCAGTAATAACTGTAGCAGCTAGGAGACTGGAGGGGTCTTCCCGATGCTTGTATTCTGATGAGGCCCTAAGACCTTTATGGGGCATGGGTAGGGAAATCCTCCAAATACTTGAGTTTAAATTTTCCACTAGCTTAGCAGGATGGAAGTTGTAAATGGAATTCATTTTATTTATTTGTTTGTTGTTTTTGTTATTTATAATTATGATTATTATTTATTTTTTACCCGAAGACACCACATAGGACTAATTATTACCTTTGTTTTATGACATATTGCCATCATTGCTTATTCATGGCCTTCATTTATTTTATTTACTTAATATATTCATTAACAATATGATCAAATTACATGAATCTATTGCCCAATTCAAGAACTGGAATTTAATATACCTCTCTGCTGTTTACAGTTCTGTTTTTCTGCCTGCTCTGGAATAACCATTACTTTGAATTTTTTGTTTATCCTTGTCCTGTCTTAAAGAAAAAATATTATATGCCTATATTTTTAAAACATTTTATTTAGTTTTGCTTCTTTTTGAATTTTACAAAGTGGGGGTCATAATGTATGTATCTTCTAGGACTTCCTTCTTCCACCCATCTTTATCATAATAAGACTCATCCATGTGTTTCCTGTAGTTTTGCTCATTAATTTTCATTGATATTTAATATTTCTCTGATTTTACTATAGTTTAGTCAAACTCCTATCGGTGGATATCTGGATTGTTTCCAGATTTCTGCTGTCATTAATAGTGCTGTGGCTAGGTGTTTTGTTGCATACATTTACTAAACCTCACTTAGGTAAATACGTAGGGTGAAATTGCTAATTTGTTGGGTGTGCAAATATTCAACTGTAGAAATTAATGCTAATTTTTTTCTAAAGCAATTATTTCACGTTACATCCATCAACAATATGTGAGAGTCCACTGATCTACAATCTATGCAATACTTGATATTGTCAACATTTTAGTTTTTGCCCATTTAATGAGTATAAAATAACTTTCCTCCTCTTTTTTCCCCCACATTTCCCTGAATACTAGTTAGACTGAGCCTGACTTCATATACTTTTTAGTAATATATGTTTTCTTTTCTGTAAAATACCTATCTAGATCTTTTGCCTATGTTTCATTTATTTTTGTAATTTTATTATTGACTTATAAAAGTTCTTATAAATAATATCACAATTTTAATCTCTTTCTTACTAAATATTTTTGTGGTAGTTTAAGAAATCATTTTCTACAGTAAGGTCAGAAAGATATTCATCTATATTTTCTCTTAAAATTTTAAACTTTATTTCAGCAACATATCACCACTTCTGTTCAACAGTTATATGGGAGTTTCTAGCCAATTCTATAGAAAAAGGAATTAATTAAAAATAATAAAGGTAGGAAAAGAGAAAAAAGTCATTTTCAGATGATATGATTGTCTACTTGAATCCCCCATGTAATATTAATAGTAATAATAATAAAATAATAGTAATAATGATAATAGGAGAGTTGAACAAGGTAGCTGAACATAAGATCAATACACAAAAACACTTGATTACACTTCTATAAACCAGAAACAATTAGGGTAGCAATAACTATAAAAGATACCATTTATAATAATTAAAATACAATATTTAAGAATAAATCTAATGATAAATGTATAAAATCTATATATAGAAAGCTATAAAACATTTTTGAAATTTTTTTTAATTTTAAAAAATATAGTAGTAGTCCATCCTCATCATGGAAGATGTTATAACACTTGAATTCTTCCTATACCAATTTATAGGTTTAATGTAACTTCAGTCAAAATCCCTAAGGATTCTTTGTGTAACTCAGTGAAGGTCTCCTCTTTTCAATTCTTCTGATTACCAGAGAATACCCTGTTAGGCTTTAATGTCTTTAACTCTTACAACTTTTTAAAATAAAGAGGGAAGATGAAGGGATGTTGGAACAGCACTGAGGAAAATAAGAAGCAGCAAATATTAAAACTTTGAATTCTGAATATATGTCTTAACAGTTCTTATGTGTGGCAGATACTATTGGTTGACTACCTGAACACCCATTCCGTTTTTTTTTTCATCTGTCTTCCTCCATTTTGGAAAATCTACAGCTAAGAAGCTTATGTTTTTCAGACTCCATTTTCACTATAGATGACCCTGTGACTCAGGTCTGGCCAATGAGACATAACCATTGAAGTCTGTTGGTGCCACCTCTTCTCTTCCCTCCTTTCTGCTGCCTGCAACATAGAAGCCATCCCAGAACTGTATCAATCTTTAGTAAGGGTGACAGAACAAAATTAAGGGTCCTGCTTTTTTTCTGGTATTCCTGAATTCTTGTACACCCCATAGACCTACCTCCTGCCTACATACAGCCTTTTGTTACATAAATCAGTTGCTAGTTAGTCACCATTTGTTGGGCTCACTACTGAATGCAATCCTAATCAATGTTCTACAATAATACTTACCAATTCACATGTGTGTACCTGAATTCAGTGATTATCATTCATTCATTTGAATGTATGCAAATTCAGTATACCACCCTCAGAGTTTAAAAATTCTGGTAGACAAAATTAAATAGCAAAGATATAGAAGAATTGGATCATATAATTAATACATTAAATCTTATAGGTATAAGTAGAACTTTATATTCCTTAAGAAGAGAATAATAATTTCTATTCATTTCTGGAAATTTCACAAAAACTGATCATGATTTTGACCACAAAATGTTAAATTTATTTATGGTATTTTTAGCTTTTTATAGATCACAAACTCTGGTCATAAATCTGTCATATTTGAAATGAATAGTAAATAGAGAACCAGAAATTCCAACTATTTATAATCATACTTCTAGAAATATTATGTTGGGTCAGTGAGGAAATGAAAGAAGAAATGACATGTCATTTGGGAAGCAAAGAAAATGAGAATACTTCACCCCCAAATCTACCAAACGCAGCAAAAGTTGCGTTCAGGAGAAAATCAATAGTCTTAAATGTCCTCAATATTGAAGAGAAATAGAAAATAAAGGAGCTAAGAATTCATCTTTAAAAATTAGAAAAACAATACCAAAAGAAACCAAAAAAACATAGAAAGAGGAAAATTTAAAAGATGAACTGGATTTAATTAGGTAAAAAAAAGAACTCTATAGTAAAGGAAAAAATAAGTCTAAAATATAGTTTTTAAAAAATACTAATGAAAGATAAACTTGATGATAGGAGAGAGAGAGAGCAAAATATATACAAGATTAGGAATGAGAAAGTATACAGAAGTACAGACACAGAAGAAATGTAAAAGAATTATGAAAGACCACACATATATTTTCATAACAAATTTGGAGACCTGGAGGAGATGGATGATTTCTAGCAAAAGATAAAATAAGAAATTTGATCTAAGAAGATATAGGATCTTTAAAAAGACCAGTTATGAAAGACAAGCTTGAAAAGGTGAATAAAGATGTACCATTCAGACAGACACCAAGGCCAGGTGAGTTCTCAGCCAAGTTTTATCTAACCTTTACAGAATAAAGTTTAGTCCAGGTTATTTAAACTGTTTCAAGACATGGAAGAAGTTAACAACTTTCCTACTTCATTTTATAAATCTCACAAACTTAATAACAAAACTTGACCAATTACCAATATAGTACCCAAAACAAAACAAAACTCATTTATCATATATGCTAACACTCTACATAAAATGTTGGAAAATAAAATATATCAAAATAATAATTCATTATTACTAAGAGGTAGCTCAGCTATCCAAAGGTGATTCAATATCAGTATAATCCATTATGACTTCAGCAAAAGACCATGTGCTCATATAAATAGGTGTTAAAAAGGCATTTAATAAAGCAGTTTTTCTTAATAAAAACTCAGTAAAACTGGATAAGAAATACTAAATTACGTTGTTTTACCATATACTTAGAATAAATGCCATTCTAATCAGCAAAACACTAAAACTTTCACTTAAGACAAAATATAATAGATAACACTTTTATAGTGCCTATTATGTGCAAGGATGTCTCGCACATTACATATAATCTCATAAAAATTGTACATGATAGATATTATTATAATCCCCATATTAAAGATAGGAAAACCAAGACTTAGAAAGGTTAAATAACTTTCCCAAGAACACACAAACACCAAGTGGCAAGCTTGTGGTTCAAAGTTATGCATTGATGCTTAAGAAATCATGCTCTTGGCCCTATGCTGGATAGTCTCTGTAACTAATCAGAGATTCTTATTATGATTGTTACTATTCAGCATTTTTTTTGAGTAGCAACTATAGTGCAATAAGAAAATGAAGGAAACAGTTTTGGAAAAGAAGAGATAAGCAGATTTATTTTTCAGATTTATTCCTTGAAAACCAATCACCATCTAGTGAAACACCACATAAATAAATAAGGAAATTTGGTAAGGTAGCTGGACAAAAGATAAACAAATTGTTTTTCTCTCCTCTTGCAATACGGTCCTAGAAATAGTACTGGGGGGGAATATTTTACCTGTAACAGACACATCTATGAACAAATACACGTATACTCATGAAGAAAACAGTTTTAAAAATTGGCAAAATTTGATAAGAAAAGCACAAGACTTATAGAAAGAAAACTATAGCCTTATGAGAAGATGTACAAAAAATATTTGGACAAATGGAAAAACATGTGAAATGGAAAGACTTCTTATTATTTAAAATCTAAATTCTCTAAAAATAATATATAATATAAATGAAATTCCAGGAACATAATTTGGGGGGCACTAGATAAAATCATCCTAAAATGCAGACCAAAGAATAAATGCTTCAAACTAGAAAGCAAGCATGAAATGGATAAACAGTGATGGGGATATTTCATTACCAGGTGTCTCATATACCATAATCAATACGGGCACAGGGAGAGACAAACAGTTTGAAATATCAAGTTCTATGAGAAGTTTGTATTTTATGAGTGGAGGTTCAATTTAGTGGGAAAAGGATGGATTATTTAAAAAATGGTATTGACACAATTGCCTATTCAACTGGAATGGAAAATATGGGGTTGTCCTTAGTTGTCCTGTCTGTAGCTTTTCAAGTGGCCGAGCAAAAAGCCAGGCCATTGGCAACAGTCCAAGAGTTAATAAAAATATAACAAAGTTCATTAAAAAGGATATTTGCTCAAGCCATGAGTGTTTGGTGTTCTACTTACTCAGTGGAGCAATCGTGTCCATTTTTAGTTTGCATAGCTGGTATTGAGGTTGAAAAGCCATGCAGCCAGCAGACACTATTAGGTTTCAACTTAGCCAAACCATTAGTCAGCTAGGTTCAGGCACTTGGGTGAAAGGCAGTGAACTGAAGGAGCCAATGAGCCAGGAGTTTCCTTCAGATGTCGAAGTAGAGGATAAACTTTCCCCCAAAGAAACAGCTGTCATTTTTTTTCCCCCATGTAAAACTGAGATGTTACTCAGGCCATGCCAGCTGTGTTCTTGCATATACCATTTCCATGTGACAACCAAGACTTGTTAGGCCCTTCCTTTGTTGTTAATTGAGTCATTCTCACCCCAAAATGAGACTATCAGGCTGTGGAGAGTCACAAGGCCTTATGGGTCAAGTGTTCAGTTTCAACAAGTCCTCAGTAGCAAGCTAGCATGTTCCTAATAAACATTTCAGGGAGGTGACAAATTTAAAACTACAAGAGGCATGTTTGGATGGTGACTGGCTCTCTTTACCAGAGGCTCAACTGAGAAAAATCATCAGTTACAGAAACTTGTAGCTCAAAAGGGTTCTTTGGGATGTGGGGTCAAAGGTTGAGAGCCTCCCACATCTTGCCAGACAACTTCCAATGCAACCTGTTCATCTGGGCCTCTACCCTATGGATACTAATTTGTGAGTTAGCTGGTATCAACTCCCAAGTGGAATGCCCAAGTGAGGCACATACTGTCTCTAGTACTAAAGAGTCAGATAAGATGTTGATCTCCTCTTTGGTGCTTGGAGGCCAGAAACAGCAGTTTTTCCTTGACTGCCAAAGGGAATATACATTGTGATTCCACCCACATAGTCCCAGGAAATTTTACTCAGCAGACCCCTGAATTTCATCAGTGTTTATCAGCCACCCCTGCTGGCAGAAATGTGATAACATTGCAGTTAGAGCAGCTGAAACTGAGTCTTCTCCTTTATCAACCAAAGGATGTTATCTACATGGTGAAAGCTTTGGATATCAAAGGATAGAGGCATTTGTCCTAATCCTGACTCACCCATTGCTGGCAAATGGTAGGGGACTTAGGTCATCATAAAGATATTCCCAAGGAGAATTTTGTAAATGCATGTTAAAGGCCATGCTACATGAATGTGAGCTGATTTTTGTTCTGTGAGCTAGTAAAGAGGGTGTTGTCAACGTCTGAGACATCATACCAGTTTGAGCAGTGGTTTCAGTTATAGTCACAGTGTCTGTACAGCCAGTGTATTGGGAACAGCATTTGAAATCAGTACACCTGAAGCTCCCATTAGCCTTTTCCACCGGGGTATAGGGTTAGTATTGTGAGATATTGTATCTCTTACTACTCCGCTATCTCTAAGTCAAGACTTAGAGGATGTCATTTCCCTTTTTCCCCTTGGGATGCTATACTGTTTCTGTTGGACCATGTGGGAGGGGACAGGGAAGTGATATGAAGATAAGTTTATAGGTCTCGTTATTACTTCTCTCCCATGTGGCTCTTTGCAATTGGGAGACTTCCTTCTGGCCTTTATGATATAACACCTCACCTCTTATTATATGATATAACACCTCAACTCTTATATATATATATGTAATATATATATAATATATATATATTCAGATATAGAAGAAATAGCAATGGTATGTTGAATTAGCCTAAAGTTTCCTAGCATGTCACAAAATCTGTTCTTTCACATTGTGAACCCAGCTCAAACCCCATTAGCTAAATCCAAGAGCCTTTTCCTTCCATGTGTCTAAGTAGGATAGTGACTTGGTTTTCTATAGCCAAGACAGCCATAGAGGTTTGAATCTCCCCCATTCCAAAATTCCCTGGGGTATTCAAATGGTTGTATTTGGCTTTTGATTTGCCTTTGGGGACCAAGAGTCCTCAGCCCCACCCCTAATCATTTTTCTTAAACAACTGAGGTGGGATAGAGGGGGAGGAAGGAATCTAGGAGCACCTAGGAGGAGAGCCCTATGACTTTAAGATGTATTTATATTTGGTTTCAAATGGTGTAGCCACTGCCAGCAACTCAACCAGACAAATTTCCAATGCTTTGCCTTCCTACCACCATCTCCTCCACAGCCCCACAAGGTTATTATTTGTGACATTTGTCTATTTCTGCCTTGAGGACTCCTTGATCTAACAGCCACAGCCATATTGTTTTCAGGCTAGGGCTAAGGGGTTTGCATACTTTGGTGACTTGTTCTTGACTCACGCAAAATTAGAAAAAAAAAAAAAAAAACCAACTGCTTTAGTCTGGGTTACTTGCTGCCCCATTATTACGGTATCATTTTTTGAGGTTTTTTTTTTTTTCAATTTTAACATAAAAGCTAAGGGAGTTTTCCAGGGCAATGTTGCTGACAGTAAAAATATATCTAGAGTCCTTTGGGTTAGTTTCTCATTCTCCATTGATTTCCCTTTCATCAGCATTATAAATCCAACTGGGCAGTTAGAGCTTGAATACTAGTCAGTGACTCAGCTGCAGTTCCCCCTAAGATTTTATCTCTTTCAGAGAAATCTCTCCGCAAGTGTTAAAGATCACCCAAATCCAGCCAGGACCCACTGCAAAAACTCTGAGACCTTTTTCTATCATCTCTGAATGGCTCTAAGTTTGGGTTGCAAACTTTTGGGTTTCTGCAGAAGGAAGGAAGAAATAAGGTGTTCCACCTATTGCCATTCTTTTTAAACAATCCTTAAGAACCCCACCCTCTTGTCTCCCAAATGATCCAGGCAGAACACTAACAATTAGTTGGTTTCTGCCACAGTTTCTGCAAATTTGCCTTCTCTCACACTCCATGTAGATGCTCATCTCTGTAACTGTTAGGATGGAACTTTCTGCAGTCTCAGGATGAATCTTAATGCTAGTTGTTACAATGTGGAGGACTTAAGGTTCATAGCCTAATTGTCAAGAAAGCATACCCATCTGGATGAAGGTTCACAACAACATAGGCGCCTTTGGGGCAACTATCTCTGTTTTTTTAAAGTTTTTATTTTAATTCCAGTTAATTAACATGCACTGTTATATTAGTTTCAGGTGTACAATGTAGTGATTCAACAATTTCATAAATCACCTGGTGCTCCTCATGACAAGTAGACTCCTGAATCCTCATCACCTACTTAACTCATCCCCCACCCATGTCTCCTCTGATAACTATCAGCTTATTCTCTCTAATTAAGTCTTTCTTGATTTGTCTCTTTCTCTCTTTTCCCTCCTTGGCTTCTTTGTTTTGTTTTTCAAATTCCATGTATGAGTGAGATCATATGGTATTTGTCTTTCTCTGACTGTCTTATTTCACATAACATTGTACTTTCTAGCTCTGTGTTGGTATAAATGGCAAAGTTTCACTCTCTTTATGGCTGAATAATATTATATTATATATATATATATATACCACATCTTTATTCAACAACTGATGACACTGGGGCTACTTTCATATCTTAGCTATTGTAATGCTTCTATTAATATTGGGGTGCATGTATCCCTTTGAATTAGCATTTTTGTATTCTTTGGGTCAATACCCACTAGTGTGATTCCTGGGTCATAAGGTAGTTCTATTTTTAACTTTTTGAGGAACCTCTGTACTGTTTTCCACAGTGGCTGCACCAGTTTGCATTCCCACCAACAGGTCAAGAGGGTTCCCTTTCTCCACATTCTTGCCAACACCTGTTGTTTCCTGTGTTGCTAACTTTAGCTATTCTGACAGGTGTGGGGTAATATCTCATGGTAGTTTTAATATGTATTTCCCTGATGGTAAGTGATGATGAACATTTTTTCATGTGTTTGTTAGCCATCTGTATGTCTTCTTTGGAAAAATGTCTTTGCATGTGTTCTCATTTTTTTAAAAATTGTGTTGTTTTTTGAGTGTTGAGTTTTACAAGTTCTTTATATATTTTGGATACTAACCCTTTATTGGATATGTCATTTGCAAATATCCCCTCCCATTCAGTAGGTTACCTTCTAGTTTTGTTGATTGTTTCCTTTGCTGTACAGAAGTTTTTATTTTGTTGTAGCTCCAATAGTTTACTTTGCTTTTGTTTCCTTTGCCTCAGGAGACCTATATGGGAAAAAAAAAAAAGTTGCTATGCTGATGTCAGAGAGATTACTACCCATGCTCTCTTTTAAGATTTTGATGGTTTCAGGTCTCACATTTAGGCCTTTAATCCATTTTGAATTTATTTTTGTGTATGGCGTAAGAAATTGGTTCAGTTTTATTCTTTTGCATGTAGCTGACTAGCTTTCTCAACACCATTTGGGTTGAAGAGACTGTCTTGTTACCACTGGATATTCTTTCCCTGCTTTGTTGAAGATTAACTGACCATATAATTGTGGGTTTATTTCTATTATGTTCCATTGATCTCTGTGTCTGTCTTTGTGCCAATACCATTCTGTCTTTATTGTTACAGCTTTGTAATATAACTCGAAGTCCAGAATCATAATGCCTCTAGCTTTTCTTTTCTTTTTTAGAATTGCTTTGGCTATTCAGGGTCTTTTGTGGTTCCATACAAATTTTAGGATTGTTTGCTCTTGTTCTGAGGAAAATGCTTTTAGTATTTTGATAGGGATTGAAATAAATGTGTAGATTGCTTTGGGTAGTATAGATGTTTTAACAATATTTGTTCTTCTAATCCATGAGCTTGGAATATCTTTCTGTTTGTGTCATCTTCAATTTCTTTCTTCAGCATTCTACAATTTATAGAGTATAGGACTTTCACCTCTTTTGTTAGGTCTATTCCTAGGTATCTTTTTGTTTTTGGTGCAATTATAAATGATTTTTTTTTGCTAATTTTTTTCTGCTACTTCATTATTGGTGTATAGAAATGCAACAGATTTCTGTACATTAATTTTGTATCCTGTGACTTTACTGAATTTGTTTACTAGTTCTAGCATTTTTTTGATGGAGTCTTTGGGTTTTCTCTATATAGTTTTATGTCATCTGCTAATAGTGAAAGTTCTACTTCTTCCTTACTAATTTGGATGCCTTTTATTTCTTTTTGTTGTCTTATTGCTGTGGCTGGGACTTCCAGTACTGTGTTGAATAAAAGTGGTGAGAATGGGCATCCCTGCTTTACTCCTGACCTTAGGGGAAAAGTTCTCAGTGTTTCCCCATTGAGGATGTTAGCTGTAGGTTTTTTATATATAGCTTTTATTAGGTTGAGATATATTCCCTGTAAACCTACTTTTTTGAGGGTTTTTTTTAATCATGAATGTATGTTGTACTTTGTCAGATGCTTTTTCTGCCTCTATTGAAATGAACATATGGTTCTTATCCTTTCTCTTATTGACGTGATGTATCATGTTGATTAATTTTCAGATATTGATCCACCTTGCAACCCAGGAATAAATCCCACTTGATCATGACAAATTATTTTTAAGAATATATTGTTGGTTTTGGTCTGCTAGTATTTTGTTGAGGATTTTTGCACTTATGTTCATCAGAGATGCTGGCCTGTATTTCTCTCTTTTTGTGGGGTCTTCATCTGGCTTTGGTATCAGGGTAATGCTGGCCTTGTTGAATAAATTTGGAATTTTCACTTCATTTTCTATTTTCTAGAATAGGTTGAGAAGAACTCTTCTTTAAATGTTTGGTAGAATTTCCCTGGGAAGACATGTAGCCCTGGACTTTTGTTTGTGGGATTTTTTTGATTACTGATTCAGTTTCTTTGCTGGTAATCCATCTGTTCAAAATTCTATGTCTCCCTGCTTCTGTGTTGGTAAGTTATATATTTCTAGGATTTATCCATTTCTTTCATATTGTTCAATTTGTTGGCATATAGTTTTTCCTAATATTTTCTTATAATTATTCATATTTCTGTGGCATTGGTTGTTATTTCTCCTCTCTCATTTGTGATTTTATTTATTTGGGCGCTTTTTCTTTTTTGCTTGATAAACCTGGCTAGCAATTTATCAATTTTATTGATTTTTTTTTTTTTTCAAAAAACCAGCTCCTGGTTTCATTGATCTGTTCTATGATTTTTTAGTTTCTACATCATTTATTTCTGCTCTAATCTTTATTACTTCCTTTCTTCTGCTGGTTTGAGGTTTTGTTTGTTATTGTTTTTCTAGCTCTTTTAGGACTAAGGTTGAGTTGCTTGAGATATTTCTTGTTTCTTGAAATAGGCCTGTATTGCTATAAATTTCAATCTTAGAACTGCTTTTACTGCGTCTCAAAGGTTTTGAAACACTGTGTTTTCATTTTCATGTGTTTCCATGTGCCTTTTTATTCTTTTATTTTCTGTTTGACCTATTCATTGTTTGGTAGCATGTTATTTAACCTCCATGTATTTGTGTTCTTCCCAGATTTTTTCTTGTGGTTGACTTCTCTTTTCATAGGATTGTTGTCAGAAAAGATGCATGGTATGAATTCATTCTTTTTTAATTTGTTGAGGCTTGCTTTGTGGCCTAATATGTGATCTATTTTGGAGAGTATTTCATGTGCATTTGAAAAGAATGTGTTTTTTTGTTGTTTTAGGATGATGGAATATTCTGAATATATCTGTTCAATCCATCTGGTTCCAGTGTGTCATTCAAAGCCATTTTTACTTGTTGATTTGCTATTTAGATAATCTGTCTATTGATGTAAGTGAGATGCTAAAGTCCCTTACTGTTGGTGTATTTTTATTGATTCTTTCCTTATCAGTTAGTTCTGTATGTTTGTTGTTAGCTGTTTTATGTATTTAGGTATTATCTAGTCGTGTTCATGGGTAAGGCAAGGCTAGGGTCCTCCTACTCTGCTGCCATCTTCTCTTCTGGGCAGCTATCTTTGAACTGACTTCCCAGTTCTCAATATACAACCACCTCCTCAATTCTTCCTCATTAATGAATTGATGAATTGAAGGACCATTTATTGCCCAGTTGTCCAAGTAAGTTACAGACTTCCCTCAAATTCCTTTAATTGGCCCCCAAATTTCTCCCTCTTTGTCTTCTACAAATTCATGCCTCCATCAGCATGTTATTTTCTTTACACCAGCTAGCAAAAACTGTGACAAAGTCTGAAGTGTGACCTTATATTCAAGCTCATATGTTGGTCTGCCAGTTTATGTATGGTGCTCGAAGACATAAGCCTCCTGGGTCAGAGATGAAGGAGAGTTTAGTATTTATAACAATAGTAATAGCCAGAGTATTGACATTTTTGGCATTAATTCCCTAAGCCCCAGTTCTCATATCTGATGCAAAGAGCCCCAGATAAATCCTGTACATAGAATGAATTGTATTACAGGAGAGAAATCTTGATGTTAGAGGGCCTCAATCTTTTATAATGGGCAGTAAATATGCCTGAATTTTGCTTCAGAGAGAGATACTATCTTTATCTTCTAATACTGTCTTCTGGTCTGGAAAGAAACATTATCTCTATCTTCCAAGGCTGTTCTTTATATAAACATCCTTGAAAAGGTAGTCTAGAACAAAAGATACTCACTTGTCACTCTGAAGACATGCAATAATGTGGGATACCCATGGAGAATTATCTCTTAACAATGAATTTATATTCTTTGCTAGAATGGAATAAAATTGAGGAAGACTAAAATTTGGTAGCATCTAAACCAGCTGGAACTTTGAAAAGGATCATAAATTTAGAGAACTCATTTGAGGAAAACTACTGTGATTGACAGAAAAGAGTCAATTGAAAGTGTCAACAATTTCAAATATATAAACTGAGTGCATCTTAAAGATTGCAAACAATTTCATGAAAAAGAAGTTCTAGAATATTGAATTTTTAGAAAAATACTAGCATTACAGTAAGTATTTAGAATAGATACAGCTCAGACACTGGTTATTTTGTTTATATTATTTTTGAATATTTAGATTACCAATATAAAGAATGTTTGAAAAATTCACTTTAAATTTGCATGTCTTGGGCGCCTGGGTGACTCAGTTGGTTAAGCAACTGCCTTTGGCTCAGGTCATGATCCTGGAGTCCCAGGATCAAGTCCCACATCAGGCTCCCTGCTCAGCAGGGAGTTTGCTTCTTCCTCTGACCCCCTCCCCTCTCATGCTCTCTCTCTCTCTCAAGTACATAAATAAAATCTTCAAAAAAACATAAATATGCATGTCTTTTTAATTTTCATAAAGAATTTTAATTTTAGAAATAGCTTATAGGTACAACTATTTATAAATCTTCCACTGAAATTTAAAAAACTATCTTCAATAAATAAATGTTTTTCAGAACAATATATAATTTCAAATTTTTGGTCCCCTTCTAGTATCAAAAATCTGGTGTGGATCACAAATTGTCCATTCATCTCAGAATGAATAAAGTTACCTTGTGAGAGGAAGGAATTCTGAGTAATTATAGGAGACTAATGGGGGGTGGAGAAGTTTTAAAAAGCTTCCATGAGAAATGTAAAAATGATCTCATAGAGTATATGCACAGAACAGTGCTATTCAATTCATTTATGTTTTCACCATTCAGAGAATCATTGAACTTTTGAGATAGAAGGAAATTTAGAATTCATTCATTTTAATGCTCAACTTAATGCAGTGTCTTTTTAATCACCCCTTACAGATTTAATTTTTATTTTAAAAGCATTAATTATATTTTTAAATAATTTAGGGGACATGTGAAAAATAATATGTCAGATATATTCAATATCAAAGTATATTCTATTCATGCTGCTACTGTTCAATTGGAAGAATTAACTATATTCTCTCTGAGGGTTAACTTTCCTCCTGTCAGCTGAGTATAAGTTTGTTTGACTGTTTAAGAGTTGCTTTAGTTTGGGGCATTTTTTACACCAGCAGTAACATATGTTTCTTGATGTCTTTATTTCCATAGATATTTTCTACTTTTGGTTGCTGTATAATTTAGTCACAAAGGTTACATGATGGGAATATAGCAAAGTTATTAAAAGCTGGGTCTCTGGGGCCCCTCAGTGGCACAGTCAGTTGAGCAGCTGGCTCTTAGTTTTGACTCACATGGTAATCTTGTGGTGATGAGATCAAATCCCGTGTTGGGCTCCATGTTCAATGTGGAGTCTGCTTGAGCTTCTCTCGCCCTCTCCCACTTCCCCCTCTGCTTGTGCTCTCTCTCTCTCTAAAATAAGTAAATAAATCTTTTAAAAAATGTGTGCCTCTGTTAATTGAGTGTCTGACTCTTGATCTCAGCTCAAGTCTTGACCTTACCGTTGTGAGTTCAAGCCCCGTGTTGGGCTCTGCCCTGAAGTGAAACCTACTTAGAAAAATGAAAAATAAAATAAAATAAAAATAAAAAATAAAATAAAATAATAAAAATAAGATAAACATTTAATTTAAAAAAGCTTAGTCTCTGGGATCAGTTAGAACCAAATTTGAGTTCCAGTTCTACCTCTTACAAGTCCTATGACTTCAAGTTATTTGATCCTTGTAAGCCTCAACTACCTTTCCACTAAAATGGGGATAATAATGACAATTCACTCACTGCATTGTTTTGAGGATTAAATAAGTTATTCCAGATTAAATGAGGATTAAATAAGGTAGATAACTAGTCCTGGCATCTGGTTAACATTCAATAAACATTAATGATGATGAGTATGATGACAATATTGACATAATACAAAAACCAGGAGTCTAAAAAAACTCAGTATAGTCTTAGTAAAAAAAGGTCATTGGTATCAGAACCTAATTCTAACTGTTTTAGTTACTCATTTATGTATTGCTTCACATTTCATGAGATTATTTCAGAAGGGGTGTCTGATGACACCCACCATTAGGCTATTTTTCCTCACCTGAGAGAATCTATTGTGTGGGAGAAGAGAATGAATTCTTTGAGTGGGAAAGGATGGTATTTAGAAGGATGGACAGAATAAGTATATCCTTTGCTTGAGTGTGATTTTTGCAGCCTGATGATTTTTGAAAGCACTTTGCAAAGCTGGGATAACTAATCTGAATCATAGCCCTATTAGTAAAGTCAACATTTTTATCCCTGTTTTACAGATAAAGGAACTGAGCCAAGACATGGTAAATGTCTTTGTCAAGGTTATGTAGAAAGTCAGGGGTAGAACTACATATTTATTTCAGAGTCCTGATTCTAAAACCATAGGTTGTATAATTATGGCAATGTGCAAAACAATTGAAAACACACCCTATGTGGGGTTGTTTCTAAAATAATGCAAATATCATCTTCCAAATCTCCAGATCAAAGTCACACCTGTGCGATCATTTATTTCAAACAATATTATTTATGCCGGTGGTAGTTGAAGCATGAAAGAAAACATATTTGCGATAAGAAACCACTAATTATATTGATAAAACAGTGTTTGCAACACAGAACTGGAGCTAGAGAGAGAAGTACTATAGAAGAAGGAATTGACTTCATACATTTAAATTATGTGTACCGGTGCATTTTAATATTGAACTGAAATTCATGGAAAAAAGAAAAAAATACCAGTGGGATTTCCCCCTGACATAATGGCAGTTCTGAATTTCCTTCCCCTCCCGCAGCTGCAGTTCATCTGGGTCTGCATCGCTAAGTGAAGGAAAGAGTCAGCAAGCCAGAGTGAATTCATCAGAAAACATAGTAATCCTTGTCCAGCAGAAAGGAGCTATTTATTTCTTCTGTAAAGCAGGGTGTGCATAGACACCTTAATTAGAAGCACACTTTGATGCAGGGAATAACTACATTTCCTTTCTCTATTTTGGTCCTCTGTTTTTTGCTGAAATGTGTGATCAAGCAGCTCCTGGGAACCATTTTAAATTGGCATAGATGGATCTTCCCTGGCTAAATTTAGTAGGATAGTCAAAATTTTAGTAGTCTGTCTCACCCACTCTAAGTTAATTTCCCATTTAGCGTTTGTGCCTCCTCACTGGCTGTTGTTTATGTGGAAATGTATAGTTTTGCTTTCGAAGAGAAAAGAGGTGGGGGCCGGGTGTAGCCAGCCCTGAAACAGTCCCTATGGCAGGATTAGATATTATTTTCATCTTCGAGGGGGAGATAAGCCAGGCAAGTACAGACAAGTCTTCTACAAAAGGCCTGCTCGGAAAAGCCCTCCATAGAGCATATCTACTTTCAGTATTGCTATTTCAGAGAAGTTACATTCCTAAATGTATAAACATTTTCCAGTTGCTAAATTTGGCTGAAAAAATCATATTCCATTTGGATAGTGGATAAAAGGATGTCATCCTTGTGACATCTAAGACAATAAAAAAATAAAACATTCTCATGTGGATTGCTTAAGAAAAAAACCTGTTGTGCATGGGGCTGTTTCAAACACTGCTTTTGTGCTCAACAACAGTCATATTAGCCAACCAGGTTCTATCACCACCTACAATAGGAATTTGGAATGTACATGGCCAGGGAATCTGTGCTATTAAGATCACACTGACATCGAAATGATGTGCTGGTCTTTTTTTCTCATTAACCAGATGATTTCATGCACAGGACGCTGCCCCCATCCCAGCTCCATGATGGAGGCCCTGTGTAGTCTGGCTCCCACCTCGTTCTTAGGGTTCATGTTCCAAAGAGGTGTCTGCTACACTCTCTGTTGCCCTGCACCAGCTGACACTTCTTGAGCTAGCCACATCCACCTTGGCTTGAGCCTGGAAGGGGGCTTTTTCCCTTCCCCTGAATTGTTCCTCAGTTGGGTTCTGAGTTGCCCTTGTTTCTACTCTTGCTCCTTTTAAAAATTTCTGTGTAATTATATCTTCTTTGGTAATAGTATTTGCTGAATCCCCTCTCCCTGCCCCCAACTATAATCTCTCTCTCTTTTTTAAGATTTTATTTATTTATTTGACAGACAGAAATCACAAGTAGGCAGAGAGGCAGGCAGAGAGAGAGAGGAAGGGAAACGGGCTCCCCGCTGAGCAGAGAGCCCGACTCAGGGCTCGATCCCAGGATCCTGGGATCACGACCTGAGCCGAAGGCAGAGGCTTTAACCCACTGAGCCGCCCAGGCGCCCCCTATAATCTCTTTAAGGGCAGAAAATATTACTGTATCCCTACCGCTTAGTTCAGTGGCCAGCAGCAATAGAGAGGAAACTCAGTAAGCACTGGGTGAGTGAATGACTGAATAAATGAATTTTAGGCAAACTTTCTCCAAATCGAATATCAGTAGAATGCAGAAGAACCACCTACTTCTGGAGCCAAGATCAGTGAGTGGCCCCACTGAGATCATAGCAAACAGAAGAGGCTAAAATGTTGAAGACAGATTTCTCTAACCTCACAGTTTTGCTTGAGGGCTCACTCTGTTACCAAGTGCCCAGGTGCCTTGGGACAATTTTGGATCATTAGTGTCAGATTTTGAAGACCCTGATCTGTAAAAAAAACTCTTTCTGCAGGAACTTCCCAGATATGGAGGTGATTTTTTTTTTTCAGGAGTGCTCAATAAACTTAACTACAACCCAGAGTTAGAGAACTGAAAAGGAGCCCCAAGAGAGAGGCACAGCCAAGTGGAAATAAGTTTGGTGCAACAGTGCATCCATGAGATTTGAATTGCAGGGTCATAGTGGGAACGTATGTAGGATGCCCATCCTAACTGATGGACCTAACAGGCTTCCTATTTCTTTGCTCTGCTCCATCTTTGTGATGATTGGGGTCAGGTCAGAGCAATCATCTTTGGTCCCAAACCTCTCCAGACCAAGACAGCGCAGCAGCACAGTGGCGGTTGAGATTATATACAAAAGATAGGTGAAGGTATGCAGCTGGAAGGGGATCTCTCTGGTAAAACACACAGTTCTCTTTGGTGGCTGCCTTTTTCAAGATCTAACCCTGAGAGAGCTGCATTCATCTGTGTGCTTTTAAAACATGCAGATTTGTGCCTGCCTAACTTCAGCTGGATCAGAATTTTCTGTTGGTGGTGGTCGGGGATGGGTGGGTGACCGTGGAGTTGTAGTAGTTTGTTTGGGCTGCAAAATCCTACATTGAGTGGTTTAAGCCACAGAAATGTATATTCTCACAGTACTGGCGGCTGAAGTCCAGGAATGAGGTGCTGCCAGGGTTGGTTTTTCTTGAGGTGGCTCTCCTTGGCTTGCAGGTGATTGCCTTCTTGCTGCCTCTTTACCAGGCATTCCTCTGTACTTATGTACCTGGTGTCCTTCTGTGTGTCCTACCTAATCTCCTCTTAGGAGGATATCAGTCAGGTTGGATTAGTGCTCACACCAAGGACCTCATTAATTGTTTACATATTGTCTTTTTTGCCAGCTAGTAAATTCCTTGAGACCAGGGGCCAACGCTAGACCTTTTTGAGTTTTGTTTCTCTAGAATAGTGTCTGGCCTAAATGTTTTTCAAATGAATGAATGATGAATTTATTTGATAACTATTTTTTATATTTGAGATTTGTCTGAAGAGGTACTTTCTTATCCCTTTGCTAATCTCACTGAATTACACATTTCATTATTTTAAATTTCTGAATATGGAGGTGAAATATATTTAACAGAAAACATTTTATTCCAATATTTAATATAATACGCTATATTATATTTTTATTTTTATATAAAATCTTAATAGTAAACCAATAAGATAAAAGCAAGGGAATGATCACATTCTGGAAAACACAATATACCTGTCTTAGTCATTTACCTTATTACCATGGTCTCAACAGAAATAAAATGACACAAATAAGCAAGTCTTCATTTGGGACTAGGATTTTTAAAATTTCTTTGTGGGAGTTTCTCATTTTATTTATTATAACAGCATTGAAGCTATATTTGGGCTTTTCATTTGCATGAAGTAGAATCTTTAAAAAGTTTTATTTTGAAAGCCATTCTACATCTTCTTAAAACAATGCCTGTTAAAAAACATTTCCAGTTTAAGACTGAAATGTGAGCATTTGCTGGAGAGATAAAAATATTTCAGAGAGCAAGCAGATGACTCAAAAGAACAGAATTATAAAAAGAGTGTCTTAATAGTATAATATCTCACTTATGGGGTTTCCCATAATAACAAATTCTGATAATTCTGATAGAATTGAAACTGAAAATATATCATGTGCTTCTGTAGAAAACCAAGATTTTTCTTTATTAAAGAGTTAGCATAAATATGTTAGTTCAGAAAGAATACATGAAAACCTACTTGATGAACACACCACTTTCAAGTAACTTAGCACCATGAGCCTATGTATCCATGACATAAACTATTCCTTTTACCTCTTTTATTCTTCCACCTCTTCATTATAAATGGTGGTGAATTCTTCCAGAAAAATAATGCATTAGATCTTGCCTTAAGAAGAAATGGGTATTGATTGGCAAAAGCAGGGTCTTTTTTGTCCTTTACGTACCCTACTCTGAAGAATAGAGAATCCACCCTTGCTGTCCTAGAATGGATCCAGGAATGGTTTCCCATGGCTTTGATAGCAATGAGCAGCTAGCTGGAAGAAGCTGAGATTCTGAGAAGACTTCGGGAAAATAGATTTTTGGGTGCCCATCTGTGGATAATGCTGAACAACCTGACAGGGACCTAGAGAATAAAGGGATGCTGTGACTATGTTTTGGATGTGGGAATGACTGAAATAGGCTATTTCCAAGATTGTGTTCTTTCTGACTGGGGATTTACTGGCATGCCTTTCCAAGTAACTGGTTATTTAGGCAGGATTGCATTTACCTCTTTGTTAGAGGTTTCATTATTGCATAATTCTCTTTAAGCACCCATAAACAATAAAAATGTATTTCTTTAAACATACTTTAGGAATCAGACTTTTAATTATTTTTTACTGACCTTTGTTCCAGTAAGTCCATCTCTGACATCCTCTTGCTGATATTTCCAAACAATTGGGTTCTCTAATTTTCCATGTCTGGTTACCTGCTCTGGTTCTGCTGTTAGATTGGGGTCAAGTAGGGGGATCTTGTTTTACATTCCTCTTATAATCTCTAAAGAGTAGAATATAATACAAGAGCAAACAAGTGCTTAAGAAAAATGTATTGCTTGTTTGGAATTTTAAAATACTGATTGTATAAATCAAACAAGGTTCTTCTGATTTCAACTCAGTCTTTTCTCAGCTTTTCTTAAATCTCCTCTTCACAGTTTTTTTTTTAAAGATGTGAATATTAAATTTACCGGTTTCTTTAAAAAAAAAAGACCTCCCTTTTCTGCCAGAAGCAGACATGTTACAAACAGTAGCTCACTGAGTCTTCTTACCCCATCACTCAGGAGATCCTTTTTTGTAAGGTAATGGCAGGCTGAACTCTAGTTGCTATTCAGTTGACTAAATATGGGGTATATTTTGTGTTGTCTACAATTATTCAACAGTTTTTCATCTACTGTGTGCTCTTGATGCAGATCAGCCATCCTTCTCCTAATCGCCATCTGAGAACCTTCATAATAATTACCACACCCTGCCTCTCCTCTATCCATTACTTAGCATAGGGCTTTAGGAAATGGTAACTCTCATTTTAGAGAAGAAACAGGAAGTTCTTTTTTCCTTTCCATTCTCATTCTTGGTGTTCTCACAGGGCTAGCCTGCCACTGGTCATCCAGCTTATTGATGTGAAACCACAACAGTAGTACCTTTCAGTCATATTCTTTCATCATCCACCCCCATGTCCTAGTGAATTTACTTGAATATGTACACCATTGCTCTCCAGAGGAATATCATGCATCTGCTTAAAAATAACCACTGTTTCCCCATGCTGTGCTAGCTCATTCTCAGTAAGCACTCTACATTAGAAGAAACTTTTTGCTTTTGTGATGATTGTTGGAAGAAAGATCTGGCAAACACTGCACATTTATTATTGTCAAGAAAAAATATGGACATTAAGTTAGATTTTTTCCCCTAGTTATTAGATAGGCATAGAATGGAACAAAAAAAGTTAGTAGTAATATTAGTGGGCTATTAATGCCAACATTCTTAGGATTTTTTGCTTGTGATAAATTTCTTGGCAGATTTATGTCATGAAATCACAGAATTTTAGAAATAGAAGTAAACTTATAAATCCTCTATCCAACCCCATCAACTTAGCTTGAGAAAAAGTTAATAAGAGAAGAATAAGTGATCTTAATATCATACTTCACTATTTTTTTACTGAAATAAACTTGGAATTTTGGAATGTCAATTTGCAGGGAGTTGCAAAGATAGTACAAAGAATTTCCAAACATAATTTTCCCTATTATTATCATCTTACATAGTTATAGTGCATGTGAAACAATTAATGAACTAATATTACTATTATTTACTAAAGTCAATTCTTTATTCAGATTACCTTATTTTTTTATTTTATACATTTTTAAAATTTTTTTAATAAACATATAATATATTATTAGCCCCAGGGGTACAGGTCTGTGAATCTCCAGGTTTACACACTTCACAGCACTCACCATAGCACATAACCTCCCCCATGTCTATAACCCCACCACCCTCTCCCAAGCCCCCTCCCCCCAGCAACCCTCAGTTTGTTTTGTGAGATTAAGAGTTTCTTATGGTTTGTCTCCCTCCCAATCCCATCTTGTTTCATTTATTCTTTTTCTACTCCCCAATACCCCACATTGCATCTCCACTTCCTCATATCAGGGAGATCATATAATAGTTGTCTTTCTCCGGTTGACTTATTTCGCTAAGCATAATACCCTCTAGTTCCATCGATGTTGTCACAAATGGCAAGATTTCATTTCTTTTGATAGCTGCATAGTATTCCATTATATATATATACCACCTCTTCTTTATCCGTTCTTCTGTTGATGGACATCTAGGTTCTTTCCATAGTTTGGCTATTGTGGACATTGCTGCTATAAATATTTGAATGCACGTGCCCCTTCGGATCACTACATTTGTATAATTAGGATAAATACCCAGGAGTGCAATTGCTGGTTCATAGGGTAGCTCTATTTTCGACTTTTTGAGGAACCTCCATGCTGTTTTCCAGAGTGGTTGCACCAGCTTGCATTCCCACCAACAGTGTAGGAGGGTTCCCCTTTCTCCACATCCTCGCCAGCATCTGTCATTTCCTGACTTGTTCATTTTAGCCATTCTGACTGGTGTGAGGTGGTATCTCATTGTGGTTTTGATTTGTATTTCCCTGATGCCCAGTGATGTGGAGCACTTTTTCATGTGTCTGTTGGCCATCTGGATGTCTTCTTTGCAGAAATGTCTGTTCATGTCCTCTGCCCATTTCTTGATTGGGTTATTTGTTCTTTGGGTGTTGAGTTTGCTAAGTTCTTTATAGATTTTGGATACTAGCCCTTTATCTGATATGTCATTTGAAAATATCTTCTCCCATTCTGTCAGTTGTCTTTTGGTTTTGTTGACTGTTTCCTTTGCTGTGCAAAAGCTTTTGATCTTGATGAAGTCCCAATAGTTCATTTTTTCCCTTGCTTCCCTTGCCTTTGATGTTGTTCCTAGGAAGAAGTTGCTGCAGCTGAGGTTGAAGAGGTTGGTGCCTGTGTTCTCCTCAAGGATTTTGATGGATTCCTTTCTCACATTGAGATCCTTCACCCATTTTGAGTCTATTTTCGTGTGTGGTGTAAGGAAGTGGTCCAGTTTCATTTTTCTGCATTTACTAAAGTCAATTCTTTATTTAGATTTTCTTAATTTTTTATAATGAATATCCTTTTTCTGTTCCAGCATCTGATCCAGAATGCTATGTTACTTTTAGTTGTCAGGTCTTTTTAGGCTCCTTCTGGCTGTGCCAGTTTCTCAGACTTACCTTGTTTTTGACAGTTTTGAGGAAAACTGGCCAGGTATTCATTCTGTAGAATGCCCCTCAGTTGGAATTTATCAGATTTTTCTACAATTAGGCTGAAGTTATGAATTTTGGTGAAAACACAGAGGTAAATTGCCATTTTTATGACATCATATTAAGAATGTATACTATCGGGACACCTGGGTGGCTCAGTTGGTTAAGCGACTGCCTTCGGCTCAGGTCATGATCCCAGCGTCCTGGGATCGAGTCCCACATCGGGCTCCTTGCTCGGCAGGGAGCCTGCTTCTCCCTCTGCCTCTGCCTGCCTCTCTGTCTGCCTGTGCTCTCTCTCTCTCTAACTAATAAATAATTAAAAAAAAAAGAATATATACTATCAACATGACTGTTGATATTGATCTTGATCACCTGGCTCAGGTAGTTTTTCAGATTTCTCCACTGTAGTTACTGGGTTTCCCTTGTTCCCTACTATTCTCTTTGTGGGGAAGTCACTATGTATAGCCCATGGTTAAGGAGTGGGGACCTTCTTTGAGACTGGAATGTCTACCTAGATTGTTTGGAATTTTTCTGCATGGGAGATGTTTATTAATTTATTAATTCAATCATTCCTTTATATCATTATAGACTTGGGGATATTTATTTAATACTTTGAGATAGAATCCAATACTTTATTTTGTTTTTATGTTGTCTTCTGTCTTTAGTCTTATAGGCTTCCCTTATTTCCAAAATTACATAAGTAAGCACATCTTATCCCTTGAGTGAGTTTCATACTTTTTTAATAGTTAGATTCTTTTGTCACACCTGCATTCCATCCTGTGATCCTCTGACTTTTTAAATGATTTCTTTTTAATTTGTATATAATAAAATTCACTCTCTGTACTGTAAAATTTTGTGGGTTTTCATAAATACTTAGTGTTGTGTATCCACTGTTACAATGTCATACAGAATAGTTTCATAGACATAAAGAAATCCCCTATGTTTCACACATTCAGCTCTTCCCCAACTTTCGCCTTCCAAAATTCTGAAAGCTAATGATCTGTTTATCATCTCTATATTTTGCCTTCCAGAATGGCATATAAATGGAATGAAATAGATTGACATTTTCAGACTGACTTCTTTTACTTAGCAATGTATATTTAATATTCATCCATGTCTTTACATGGCTTGATAACTCATTCCTTTTTACTACTGAATGAAATTCCGTTATAGGGGTCTACCTCATTTTATTTATCCATTCACTTATTGAGGAACATCCTAGCTGCTTCCAGTTTGAGGAGATTATAGTCATTCTTGTGCAGTCCAGTGTGTGTTAGAGTGAAGGAGTGGGAGCTCTTCTCCATACAACATTTTAAACCAAGTTGATAAATAATCTGTCATCTTCAACATGTAGTCTCAAGTTTTCCCTGGTTGTTGACGTCCAGATGGCAGGGGTGGGAAAGAGGAGAGAAAATAAAAGATTGTGCCATAGATTTTATGAGCAAAGTCTGAATGTAGTGTTTATATCAATTATACCAATATTTCTTTGGTCAGGATTGTTGAATGAGCCTATTATCTGTAAAGGAGTCTGGACCGTGTGCCTTGGAAGAAAAGGAAATGTGTTTGGTGAGCACAGTATTGCCCTTGCCTTAGTACTCCTATTTGGTTACCAAATATTTGTTTTACTTTTCCTTCTATACACAGGTGCATGACCCCAAGCTACATAATCTATAATCCTATCCAGCCACTTCATCCACTCAAAGTCTAGGACTTCAGGCTGGTATGGGCATACAGATGTGGCATTTCATAATGTGCTGTCTTTTGAACTCTAAAGACACCATGCAATGATAAAGGAGGGGAAGGATGGCCACAATAAATGCTCCTATTCTGCAAAGGGAAGAAGGGAAGCCATGGGTGCCATAGCAGTCACTGGTGCAGAGCATGTGGTTACCCCATGGGGATGACATTATAAAAAATTTTCAGGTCCTCATTAGCCCCGATTAAACTTGATTCTGCTTTCCGGTAGGTACTTCATGGCTCCTGGATCCAATCTCTAGGGGATTATTCCTTTTTATTCCTCTTCCTGGCCACATCTGAAAGGGGTATTTGGTATGCCTTTGTTGGAAGCTGTAGAGTTCTCTGCATGTGGAAGATTGAAGATTCAGGGGTTATTTTAACTCCTAAAGAGTCAAAGTCATTCTAAGTCCATGCTATGGTTCCTCTTGTAGTGAAATTCCTTTAAAAACTTTTGATCTTTTTTTCTAGTCACTCCACATGCCAGTAACCTCATAACAAATTCTTTACTAGATATGATTTACAAATTATTTTATTTCTTGGATTCCCCTCTATCCTTCCCCAATCCTTTCTCTCTCAATTAAATGGTGAATATTTTGAGGCCATTAATCTTGAGATAGAAGGCCTCATTCTTAAGGTGATTTTGCTGTGGAAATGAGTTTTAAAGATTTCTCTGGCTCAAAGGCTGGTTTGATCTTAATCCTCAAATCTTAAATTGGGATAGAAAAGCAGTTGACTTTTCCAGTCCTGGCAAATTTTTACACACTGACCAGTTTTTTCCTATGATTGTCTTTTTTTTTTTTTTTAAACTTTCATACCAAACTCAGCCAAGCTCATCAGCACACCCTAATCCATTCATTCTTTCTAATCATTTACTCCAGAATGGCCACTTCAATAGGCAAATTATCTGTTTTCAGGGATACTGCAATTTTCTCAAATGTTTTGCCACAGTATAACACTAACTGCCATTCTTTTGGCATGTTTAGTTTCTTTCCTAATGCCACATATTTTGTGTTACAGCAGGATCTTGCAACAAAAGTATTAATTTCTATGTTAGGCAAGATAATTAACACGGCTATTGGTTCTCAACAAGAATCCCAACAAGAAATATCAGGGACTTAACCCATTAAACATCTGTTAATTTCTCTCATCACATTCTAGTATGGGTCTTGAGGAGGATCTTTTTCCATATAGTCATTTAGGGAACCAGATTGACAGATGTATCTCCCATCTTCAACACATGGCTCACAAGATCATCTTGGGCATCAATATCCAGCAGGAGGAGAGACCCCACTGTTTCCTATATGTCACTGGCCAGAACTCACACGATCTTAGTTAAGTGCAAGGCAGGGTAAGAAATATGGTCTAGCTATGGGTTTGTATGTCCAAGAGGATATTTTTGTTTCTAGGTTTGATTAACGTAAAGCATTGACTATGCCACCATATCCTTGAGCTTTTGTCACCTTATTAATGAAATGAGACCATTAATAACCTACTTCATAAGGTGTTATATGTGAATGCTATAGTTTAAATGAGCATTTGAAAAATGGGAATAATCCTCCTTGCCCCTGAAACCTCCTCTTCCTGCCTTCATGTCCACCCCTGCCCTTCTTTAGAAAAAGTAACTTCAATTGTGCCCTTCAAATTAGTGAATATCATCACTTGATGATCTTATACTGTGTATCCTATGATCAATGGCATTAGATAGTAGTTGGTAATAACTCAATGATCAAATTTGGTTTTGCCACTTTGGTGTCTCTCTTCTTTTAGCTATACTTAATCCAAAAAACTTGTTAATTTTTATCAAACTAACTAGGCTTTACATATTGCAGCCTTGTGATATATGCGTATTAGAGATGAAGAAGGCCTTTCTGATCTTATCTTAGATCATTCGATTTTTGTCCTCATAAAAATCATCAGAGTTCTGGAATACAAACTGTCTATAATTGAATTCACCAAGATTTTATTAATTTATAAGCCAAACACTGAAGATAATGATCATCCCCAGATCATCGCTCAGAATATGTCAGACAGCTCCTGGTGATAGGCTGAAAGAAATTACTATCTTCTCCCAGGGTAGGTACCAACATGTCAAGCTCCTTAAACTAATACATCATGATAATCAGTGTTTAAAAAAAAAAAAACACTAAGTGCTGCATAATGAAGACACAGAAACACTGGAAACTCTCAGCAATGCTTCACCCTAATTGTCACACAACTGAAAGCCTGGAATCCCCCAACAGCTAGCATCTGCTGCTATGGAAACCTTAATGTTCCATCATCTGAGAGATTAAAAGTTGAGGCTATTAATGGACTCGACAGTAGTTTGCATGTTTCATTAGTGAAAAATGCCATTATTCTAGGGCTTACAGGAATTGGATTTTTTGGGTGATGTTTTTTATTCTCTATTAAAATGGTCCAGGCGTGATTTGAATGGTATAACAAAAGAAAGGAAACAACCGAAGAGGAATTAGGACATTTCAGCAAATCAATCTTTCCTCTTCTCCCTGATCTTCCCCTGCTGGCTGACTGTTTAACTGGGCACAGGTGAGATTTAAAGGGTAGGCAGGAAATGAGAGAGAAGACAAATTCAGCCTCCATTCAATTCCAGTGCGGGTTCTTTATGAATCCTACGTTCTATTGTTTGGGAGCCAGCATAATTAATGCACTGTTTGGAAAACCAACGACCCTAAGGCATTACTGAGTCAGAAAACAAATTCAGGGAGTCTCAATCAGCATTTCTTAAAAGCAGATGGAAAAGGATAAAAAGAAAAATACTGAAAGGTGTTCCCAATTGGTAGAATAACTATTATCTTTAAAATTCTTTCTACTAGTTTACAGAATAGTAGGACTTTCTACTGTGAATCATGGCCCAAAAAAGTTTGAAAAACATAGTTAGAGTGCATGAGTAAGAGACCAGGCTATGAAGCTAGGCTGTCTGAATTTGAATCTTGATTTTACCACCTGCTAGCTACATAAGCAAGTCATTTAACATCTCTGTGCATCCATTTGCTTATCCATACTGCAGGCATGATGGTAGTAGAATCATAAGGTTGCTGTAAAGAGGAAATAATTAAAACAATACAAAGTGCTTGGAATACGTCTAGTGCATAGAAAGTGCTCAAGTGAGAGTTAGCTATTGAAAAATGTCATCGATTACTTGGAGGAATTACATTTTTAGATCACTGAATTTGTCTATCTTTTCACATTTCATTTGTAAAATAGGGCCAATTCTTGCCAGTTTAGAAAAGCATCATTATAAATTGTCTTGTTAAACCACACAGTACATCACATCACTTGCATTGCTCTTAATACCATTGTGCCAGTTTTATTCCTTTCCCTTGATTCCAGAATCATAATTGGTTCTACTGCATCATGTGGTCCTTAGAGAACTGTTGTAAAGACAAATGCAAATATTAAGGCTCTTTTTTTTCTAGGAAACAACAAAGTTTTTAGCCCAGTTTCTCCTTAAAGGCTGCATCATATCCGAATGGACCACTAGGGTACTATTTAGTACATCAAAACATTAATTCACTAAATGGTGCCTGAAAGGTTAATGCAGCTTCTGAAAATGACTGACCTGCTCCCAGAAGCCTTTCCTGGGAGAACAGGGTTCTCCAAGTCAGACATGGGGCATTGCTCTGGAGAACCAGTCAGAGGAAAGCAACATAAAAGTCCAGGAGATAGACACATGGACTTTGCTGGTAATGGCATCTTTGGGATCTGAGTCTAGGGGTTGCCTTAATTTCTAAAAGTAAAAGATGTCTAAATGACTCCCAATGTCCTCTTTTAACTGACTGACACTTTGCTAAATGGAACTTACTGGGGACAGAGATGTTATGAACACTAAAATGTGATGATAGCTTTGTGTTTGAAATTCTTTACTTTTACCAGATCACTAGATGGGGGAGAGTTAACTGAAAGGGCAATCGCATTCTACTTTCCATAGCTGTTGCATAAATACCAATCATGGGACCTGTGGCCCAGAGAAATTGAAAGGGATTTGAATGGTAGGTTATTATTTTAAATTATTTCATTTCCTGAGCACTTACTAGATACTAGGCCCTCCAGGGAATGCCTTATACACATGAAATAATTGAATAACAGCCCCATGGCTGATATTCATATGTAATGTAGGAATTCTAACTCCTATTTTCTGGATGAAGAAATTGAGGCTTTGAAAAATTGTTGAAAAATTTACCAAAAGTTAGAATGCTGATAACTACTGTAGCATCTGCATGTCAATGGCTGATAATAGAGACCTTCAATCCACTGATTTCCATGCTTTTTCATGCTCTATCACCCATCTACCTGTATCCTTATCTCTCTCCTAAGATTCTAGGCCACTTTTGAAGAGTCACTGTCTTGCATAACCCCTCACTCTTGCCCATCTCTCCTCTAATATATTCATCTGGGAAAACTCCAACCCTGGTTCAACACGTGCCTAACATAGGCTTTAAATAACCTCCTTGCTTCCACTCATGCCCCCTACACTATTCCCTGAACAACAGCCACAACAGTCTTTAAAAATATTATTCACTTCATGTCCTCCATGTGCTTCAAGCCCTCCAGGGGTTTTCCACTGATTATTAGATAAAACTCAAGGCCCAACATGATCAAGGCCCTATGCGCTTTTGGACCTCAGCTGGTATCATGCTTCCAGTGCTCACAATGCCCTGGCTCCTTGGACCTTCTCCTTGTTCCTTGAGCACTCTGCACTTTCTCCTGTCCCAGAGCCTTTGCATTTGCTATTTACTCCATCCCACAGGCTCTTTGGCCAGGTCATCCCCATCCGACCTGGCTCCTTCTTGTCCCTCAAGTCTCGGTTTAGCTCTCACCTCCTTTGAGAATGCCTCCCAGATACATGGTTTAAGGGGCTTTTCACATGGTAAAGAGAGCAAAGAACTCCCCAGGATGGCACAGAGAGCTAGCTAGTGGTGAAGCCAGAGGGGGTTTTCTCCTTGTGCCTTCATGTCCTCCCCATTATCTGGTGCTATCTTCAAGTTTTATTTTATTTTGTTGGAAACATAAACAACCTGGTCCAAATCTTTCATATTATCACTTTGATAAGGAATTATAAAATTCCAGTAGCACATGGGCAGGATTTCCTTCCATGACTTCTCAGTATTATTGCCTGGGCTATTGACTGTGCGCTTGGGGTCAGGCCTGCTCCCTGGCTGATGAGCAGTGTGGCGGAGCAGCTGTACAAATATACTGTTCTCAGGGCTGCATGGAGGAGAAACTTGGTGCCCCACTGAGGCATTTGCACTTTTTATATTCACAGGGTCAACCAACTATTATGTCATAATGACCAACTGCACACTTTATATTTATGTGTATGTAATAAAAAATGAATGCTACCTTTTATCAAGAGACACTCTGTGCTGGGTGATTTTACATATATTATCCCTAAAGTTCCAAGAAATGAAAAAAAAATCATGTTTAAGTTCCCATCTGAGTGATGCTAGAGCCCGTGTTCTTTCTGGAACATCATGTTGCCTTTAAAATAATACATGTATTTGATGAGCTTCCCTTTAGGCAGAATTTGCAATTACTGCTTTCCATCTCTCTGTGTCATTCCTGGCATTCCTGACATAACTACGTCCCATGGCTTTCTTTCTTAGCTAATCAATATGTAAACCTCACAAATGTATTACTTGATATGGCCCGCTCTGAAGTATTAATTGAGAGGAGAGGTGAGTTTTAAAAATTTCATTAGGGAAATGAAGCTTATTCACGTTGAGGAGGGACTTTGGCAAGAGGGTGGAGGAGATTTAATTAGTGTCTCACCATAAAGACCCTCAAATAAATGTATGTGTCCCTACCACGTCAGTGGCTGCCTACTTCTACTTACGCCCTAATTCTTTCCAAGGCATCTACCCACATCCTTGTCAGAATCCAGCTGCACCTGATCCTACAGCTGTATTTCTCATGTGAAAGTAACCAGCCCAGTTAAGGATTAACTCTTTATCTTACTTTCGCTCACACCGATTCTAACTAGAACTAACTGCTTCAGACCTAATATCAGGACATAGTTTTGGTAATGTGTGTCTAGTAGCTGCTAAACATCTGAATGACTCTTCTCCTCACCTGGTCCTCAAGGTCTTTTGAGTGCAAAAAAATACTTAAGAACGAGGTAGGAAAAGTTTGTGACTTGCCTTCTTTCTCCCCTGACTGCATAATGAAACTGTGCTGCCTTGCCTCTGGTCATGCTTTCCAAAGCCTGCTTTATGTATCTTTTGGGTGGTAATCATCACCCATTATCATTTTCTTGGCATGGTATTTCTTTGCTGGGGAAGCTATTCACAAGCTTCCACAAACTACTCAGTGACCCGGACAGACAGGAGGGGATCGACCCCTCTGCAGTGCTCATTACCAAGACAGCAAACTAGAGGCATTGATTAGTAGCCTGGATAGAGGTGCATTTTAAAATTCTATTGCAAACATTAGAATCCTCTCGTTTTAAAAATCCTTTTAAAAGAATCCTCCATAGAAACTTCTAATAGACTCTGTGCTGGTGTATGTGCCAAGATAAACACGAAACTTAGCTAAAACAAAATCAACTATCCCAAAACAACAAAAAAGTGTGCAGAAAAGAGAACCTTTACATTTGTATCTTCCAACTAGAAGTTGAATTAAATTATCCTGAAGATCCTTCAATTCTGATTTGATCATGGGTCTGAGCAGGTGTTAGTGTCTGTGCTACTTACTTGCTGTCCCTCAGCTCCACGCCTGCCCTTGTTTGCTCCACTCTATACTGCTGGGGCTGGTATTCTGCCCACTACACTCCCTGGTTCCCTTTCTATCAGGTGCTCCTCATGGAAGGCACTGGTGGAAAACCAGAAGGATGAAGGTAGAGAGATTTCTGCCGTAGGCACCAACTCCATGGCAGGGACTGGCAGCTGCTGGTTGTTTCTGGGGATGGGAGAGATGATGGTGGGCTCCCCGGCATCACATTTCTGCAGGTGTCCAGTCCTGGCAGCTGGGTGCCTCTTGGGTGGTTCTGGCCCCAGTCATGGTGCTTTTAGTCTTGGCCATGGTGGTGACATCTCTAGATGCAAGAGAACAAAGGTGAGCCGGCAGGTGCCAGCCCAGGGCACATCACCAGCTTCTTGGTCTCCAGGTGTCCTGACACCTTCTTTTCCCCTTTGCTCATCCTGCCAACTCCTTTGTAGGAAGTTCCCTCTATTTGAAATCCTCAGTGTGGTTTCTGTTTTTCTGACTGTATTCTGATTGATAAATTTATGAACAAATTACTTAAACACTCCTTACATTTTGTTTCTAATTGTCATCTAATAGGGCTTTTAGGTAAACATTTGTAGTAGAAAATTAAAAATCACAGTAGTAAATGATACTAAAGATGGCCAACTTTTATTTATCATTTACTATATGCTAGGTGCTATTCTCAGCCCTTCAGATCTTATTTAATCCTTACAACGACTCTGTGAAATACATACTATTTTTATCCCCTTTGATCCTGAGGAACATAAAGGTCAAAAAGGTCAAGTAGATTGTCAGTGCCCCCTACCAGCAGTGGGGAGAGCCAGGATTTGACCTAGGACCATCTGACTCTGTAGCCTGAATTCTTAATCATTATGGGATATTATCCCTGGCCAGTCTATGTTCTAACTGAATGTACTTATATATTGTAGACAACAAGGTCTTTGGTTAAACTACAATCTTCTATGACAGATTTTGCAAATGTGCACTTTGAAGTCCCTTCAGAAGTTGGATAATTCTACAAGTAATGTAAAAAATGTAAATTCTAGTTACTTGTAGACTATAAGCTCCATGTGGCCAGAATTGATTATCTGCCATGTTTATCACTGTCTCTCTGGCACCTGGCATAGTTTCTGTCACATCTGAAGCTCTAATATGTTTGCACAATAAATGTTAATGTAAGAAATAATAAATAATGTATAAAATAAATTTAAAAAACCATATATAATGGATCGATAAATTGAAACCTGCACGGGCTTAAATGTGGTTAACTCTCCATAGCCAGATAACTTTTTTTAATTGTTAAATACAGGCAAAAAAGTTTTTAAGTTCATTTTCTCAGCTAGAACACAACACAACCAAAACTCAGGAGAGTACATTTTCATGAAGGCAAAAATACATCCCAAGAACATCAGGGATGAAAAGTAGAAAATTACTTTATAATGAAATATTATAGTTAATAATTTCTTATAAGCCTGTAAGATGTGTAGAAACAAATTAAGGAGATAAAATAATACTAGGATGTAAGAGAAATCTGGCATGTCTTTATGGTTATAGAAGAGGCAATAAAGAACAAATGCGAGCCCTCTCTATTTCCTTGGGAAGGAAAGGGTACAACATTGAGAGTGAATAGGTACAAGACTTGATTCTCTGCATGTTAGCTTCAACAATATCATAAAAGACGAAGGAAGGTGACTTTGGGGAGTCCCACACTGACTACCTTGGGAGGGAGATGAATGGGATACAGGTGGTAACATCTAAACATGATGTCCTACTGAGCTGGCCAAGAATTCAGAGGGGTAGGTGTAGGTCCTAAATTAGGACAGTTTGTGCAGTAGGCTACTGTGAAAAAAGTGGGTAACATTATTTGATCTGTGGATGGAGGTGGAAGGAATATTTCAGATTACTATATGAGCCTGAGTCCATCAAAATTGCAATCCAACATTATTAAATTGGAAGATGCAGCTTATCAGATTTGGGTGAGTGGGATCAATCTATTCCAGATACAAGCCCAAAGAGGTGCATTGTGTATAGGGAAGGTAAAAACAATAACAAAACCATGAATGTTGATCTGCTCTGCTATTTATTACCACTATGAGCCTGCAAGTCCAAACATTCTCAGTGGAAAAATACTCCTCCTGGGAAAATTTTTGTTAGCTTAAGAACTAAACAAGTATAGCAGTTACTGTGGCGTTTTACAAGACCAGTGCTCTAACCCCTGAGCTATGGAGCCTGTGGTATTTTAAATATATATAGTATATAATTTATAATATGTTTAAAATTAGTTCCTTTTTAAAAGATTTATTCCTCACTGAATATTGGATTCCACTTGTAAATTACTTTAGAGAACTGCCAGATGTGAAGTTACCCCCTGACACATGAGACTCCACTACATATATTGTTTCAAGAGTAAGTTTGTAATGATTTATATTCACTGGTGTTCCATCTGCCATAGTTTCTATCTTCACATATTCTTGTGTTTAAACTGTGGGTTTTAAATAATAGTTGTAAATACAATAAAACAGAACTTGAATTATTTCAATTCTGTCATCTTATGTGACTATGTGGGAGTTTTTATTTGTGTCTAAGATTTTTAAATTTGCAGAAGCTAAAGCTCAAAAATAGAAACTGAAATGTTAATCATGACAAACCAACATAGGTATGTTCCCCCCCGTGAAATTTCTTGAGTAGATTGAGATCCCAAGAACATAATCCATTTTTTTTTCCCCTTGGAACCGAATGTCCATCCATCCATCCATCCATCCATCCATCCATCCATCCATTTGTTCATTTCTGGTATGATTATGTTTACTAAGGTGAATAAAGAAAAAAATTCAGTCTACATTTTTTAATACTATTTTTGTTTCATGTCATAGTTAATACTGAAAAAAATGTTGTCGTATAGTGGAAAAAATGTTTTCCATGTATCAAATATGCTAGGGATGTCACTGGTTGGAAATGTATGAATTGCTCTTGAATGCCTGGCAGACATCTCCAAATTGTTATTGCAAATGAAGCCCATGAGACCCTGGGAAGAGGACGCTATCAATTATGTCCATCCTGTGCTCATTAACTGACTCCCATGATAGGGAAGAAGAGTAGTGCTGGTCTATGTTTTGAACCTTCTTCCATGTCTCACAAAATTCTTAATGACCTGTCCACTTAAGACATTTTGGTGAATCCTTTTTGGTTTCCTATATGATATATAGCATTTCATTCAGAGAGACTTTTCTTCAAATGCATATGGTGTCTCTTAGCAGTGTATTCATTTTCACTCTCAGAGCTAATGGGTTAAGGACAATTTGCTAAGGGTGTATCATCAGTGAAGATTTTGAGTTGGATACCAGTTAAAAGCTAATAATATACTTGTTAATTATCTACACTTTCCATTACTAGGAAGAAAATGCTAAAGTGAAATAAAGAAAAAAGTTTTCCTTTACTCAAGTAAACATTGGCATAGCAACCAATAGACTTCATATTTTCCTTTCCTTCAGGATTTAAATGTCCAGGTAAAAATTTTCATTTTGTATTGTGGAATAAAGCAAAGGTAATAAAAGTAAATTTGTTGCATGTAGTTTTTTTTAAAAACTAGGAAAACGTAGGCACATCATATCTGGTATCCGAGTTAGAATTTGGCAAGTATGGTAAGAATAAAGAGGTTTAATTTAGAAATTAGGGGTTCCAGGAATATAGGTAGAGCTGAGTGAGTTTTCTTGGTCATGTTGATCTCCTTCTTGTACAGAAGTGACATGGTCACATCTGTGGTAAGTGATCAAATCTGTAATGACCACAGGACTCAGACCTACAGCAGCTGTTTCTTCAATAGGAAGAGACAAGTACCACCAGGCTATCAGAATGATCTGGCCAACACCCTCCTACCTGGATACTGTTTGGGTGGTCACTGTCAAGGCCTGACTCTATGATTTTTCTTTTTCAAGCTTTCATGGCTGACCAATGCCTTTCTTAAGTGAAACCATCTTTCCTTTAATATGCAGTCTTTAATCAAATGATCACTTCATTGATTCTAGATTTTTACCCCCAGTAAAACTGTGTGGGCCATTTTGCATTGATTTTATAATTTCACCCTCAGAGGACAATCTTATAATTGTTATTTTCTGACCATTTATTATTACATACCAACTACAGTGACTATAGGGAAGTTTGCCAGTCAACTGAGGGTTTTATGAATCTCTCTTCAATGTACTCACTTCTGAATTTATAGACAAGTATGAAGAATTGGAAAGGGTTCAGAGGAAAGCCATTAATACGATTAATGAACGTGAGAATGAAAATATGGAAAGACCAAAAGAGGGAGAGAATCTGAACATGAATTTAATAATAGTATCCAGTAATTAGATACTATTGGATACTACTGGATTGTTAAACATAAGAGACCAAATTATTTTGCAACTGTAAGGGAATTAGTCTTGACGTGAGAAATGTGAACCATGAATGGCTACCAAAAAAGGACTGAAATCTGCTCTGCAGGGTTTGAAAGATGATGTATTTTCACTTTTTATAGACTGTAGTCCTTTTTCTAAAGGCAGAGAAATGGGACACATAACATTACCATTTTTTTTCCAGATCTGAGATCCATAGGTTAACTTTCTCAGGAAAAGGGTAATGGGTCCTTCCATAGTGAAGTGAACCAAGAACTAAGAACTTCAGGTGGTGGCTCAAACTAAATTACAAAGAAATTACTTTTTTTATGCACTGGTTCTAACTTCTTTTTAGCAAAAGGACTCTTTAAGATAATGATAGAGGGGGCACCTGGGTGGCTCAGTGGGTTAGGCCTCTGCCTTCGGCTCAGGTCATGGTCTCAGGGTCCTGGGATCGAGCCCCATGTCGGGCTCTCTGCTCGGCGGGGAGCCTGCTTCCCCCTCTCTCTCTGCCTGCCTCTCTGTCTACTTGTGATCTATCTGTCAAATAAATAAATAAAATCTTTAGGAAAAAAAAAAAAGATAATGATAGACCACCACATACTTACATGGGCATGTGTTAAAGTTGCATACAATCTCTAGGTATTCATGGGCTCCCCACAACCTGTACTCCCCACAAACCTGTATAAGGAGCCCTTTAAGTGTCAAGGGATCTAAATTAATGCATCCTTTATCAGAGGAAATTTATTCTTTTCTTTTCCTCTCTTTTTCCTCTCCCCTCCCCCTTCCTCCCTCCTCCCTCTCCCCTTTCTCCTCTTCTTTCCCCTTCCCCTCCTCTCCTCTGCCCTCTCCTTTCCCTTCCTTTTCTGGCTGCTTGTAGTTTATTTTCCACCTGGTTTGAAGGGTAGGGAGGGGGAGAGGGGGTATAAGCTCTCCTGAGCCTAGTGTTTCCTAAAGCCCGGTGGTAGCCACTCAGGACCAGGGCCCAGTGTGGGCTTTTCCAGGCCAGGCTGGCTCCCAGATTGCTTCCTTGTGGCTTCCAAAGCCATGTTTCAGGTGATCATGCCTCTAGAGGCATGGGGAGATTCTCAGTTTCCTGGGGACTCCAACACTGTAGCTGTGAATGGAAGAGTGGACTTGTCCCAACTGAAGTTTGCCCACCAGTGACCTGAGTCAGCCTGGACTGGGGTGGTGAGGGATGGCTTCCCCAGGGGACTCTGGACTTCTGCAGGGCCTCTTAGTGGAAGTGGAGCCCACACTGTGTGGGTAACAGCCATAAGTGGCCACAAGTGAGCTGTTGGAGGGGATGGCTGACATTCTGTTGTTTGTGGGTTGATGGAACCCTTGGCAGTGACATCTTGCGGGCTTTGGTACTCAATCATGGGTGGTGGTGACCCTGACGCTAGAGCACAGAGCCCATTTGCAGAAGAGACCACAGAAGGCCACTCCACAACTGAGGCATGGGCGGGGTTTAGAGGACATTTCTTCTTCTTTTTTTTTTTTTTAAGATTTTATTTATTTACTTGACAGAGAGAGCTCATAAGTAGGCAGAGAGGCAGGCAGAGAGAAAGGGGGAAACAGGCTCCCTGCTGAGTAGAGAGCCCCACGTGGGGCTCAATCCCAGGACCCTGAGCTCATGACCTAAGCCAAAGGTAGAGACTTAACCCACTGAGCCACCCAGGCACCCCGAAGACATTTATTCTCATCTCAGATATGGCCAATCCCATTTTTATGGAAAAATTTCTTCTGGAATATTCTTGGTATCATGAGTTACCTTCACACCACAGGAAATGTCTTACTTGCATACCTCTTTTCTTTCTCATCTTCTTCTATTTTGTTCCCCTTCCTGTTCTTTTCTCTTCTTTTGAGTGTCACACATCCTTCCCTGGTCTTCTCCTTTGTTCTAAGGAGATAGGACATAAGGTAACAAAAAGATTGCCTATCAAAGCCCAGAATCTGATTTAAATTACATGTTAAACAAAGATCAGTTAAGTCCAGTTGCATGAGTTGGTCAAAGTCCTTCGTGTCACTCATACTTTATAGTTACCTGTGAAGGAAGAACTGTTCATAAGCTCGGACTATAGAATCTGGAAATGACTTTTGTGCTCCTGGAATTCTTCACTTAGGAAAATCTGGGAAGGGGTTCCTGGCTGGCTGGGTGGGTGAAGCATGCAACTCTTGATCTGGGTGGGGTTTTGGGGTCTAGCCCCACTTTGGGCACAGAAATTAGTTAAAAATAAAATCTAAAAAAAGAGAGAGAGAGAAAGTGAGAAATCTGGCAAGTCTCCTCTTTTGGTTGGGGTCTGAGGCACTTAGGGAAAGCAGACTTCTCCACATAACTGGAATCAAATTCCCTTCGAAAAGGTTTACATGAAAAGTCAAGGGGAGCTTAGGGTAAGACTCACACTTTATTCCTAACACTTTTTTTCCTGCCCTTTCCCAAGAACGAAATTATGTGAGAAATCATTTTGCCTCATTATGTTACTTTGCAGAATTTCCACTTCTGTCCAACCTTTTCTCCTTTGCTGGTTTCTCTTTGAGGAGCTGTTATGGAAGCCTCCTGCAGAGCAAAGACAACACAGTCATTTAATACTTAATCAAGTGTTTATTCATGGAACTAACCTCCCCCAATTTCATAGCATTCTATTGCTTGTAGGCCAAAGATGTCCTCGCTGGGATTCAGTTTGAGGAAAACCTTGCCATAAAATAAACTCTCTGAAAGTCTCAGTATCTATATATGAGATCTAGAAGAGGAAGTAACACCAGTAGACATATTTGGAAGGTTTTCTCCTACTTTTAAATTAAAAACAACACCAGAAAGAGGTCAAAAATTTAAATTTTAATTTGAAGTCTTGACCAAGTTTCTGTTCTAAAGCATGAGAAACAAAGAAAAAATAAGCTATACTTTTCTTTTAAGCAATGAGCTTGATTTTACAAAGGAATCTTTTGCTGAATAGGTACTCAAATAATTTTAATCTAAAGATGGCAGAGTCAAAGGATGGCGTTTCTTATTGCCAAATACTACACATTGAGATGTGTACTACATTTTTTATTATTTTATTTTTTAATTGAGGTATAATTGACATGTAACATTATATTAGTGTCAGGCATATAGCATAATGAATGACTGGATATTTATATACATTGTGAAATGATTACCACAATAAGACTAGTTAACATTCATCACATATAATCATATTACATTTTTAAGGATAAGCATCAGGTCAATTAGGGCCTAACCTATTTTGGTTGTTAAGTATTTTCCATATCACCTCATGTTACAGACAGCATGAATTCCATAGCTCACTATATTCCCCTTCTATGTTGGGCAACAAGGGAATCCAGAATTTACTATGCGGTTTCCCTTATCCCTATGCAGAAACTTGAGGCATGCATTTTTCTGAATTAACTCTCCTGGACTTTTCTTCTTCTTTCCACTTTGCTCTGATTTCTCTATCTTTAAAAAAGAATCTCATCGTGATACTTATAAGTCCATAAATGACCTGAGATCTGTTTTGTACTAAGGTAGGGCATTAAATAAATAACACAGATAATTTTATGATTATATAATCTTGAAACTTAAAATTCAAGAGGAAATCCTACCTTTGAAAAAATGTTACTTTCCAATGAGTGAGTTGACAAGTGCTACTTCAGAAAATGTGATTCAAAGTAAATTGGACCAACCCAAAGTTTCTGCATAGCTCCCCACAATTAAGCCCACAGCAATGACAGGCTCTTGAATAAAAAGTATTTTTCCAAGTCCAGATTTATGTTATACCAACAGGTATGTTTGGCAGAACATCATCTATAATAAAATTTGTAACAAAATCCCACGTTTTCCCATTTATCCTGATTTTAGGTCTGAAGGATCTATAAAATATGGAAACCATATAGTGGATCTTAAATATTTTTGCATGGATCTTGGTCATGGAAGAATTCTTTTTGGTAACACTTAAGTTTCTCTGTTGCCATTTCTTGTAGACCCTCCAGTTTCTAGAGCTGCTGCTGTTTTTGTGAAAAGGCTGGATGGTCCCCTGGAAAACACAGACTGGAGTGGTTGAGAGGCTGGCTACACAACTGTGGGTGCAGGCTGTGGTAGAGGGCACACCACAGTTTAGGAATGAATTCGCTTATTTGTTGTAAAAGAATAAATTGGGAGGAGAGGGCACTTTTACTGAACAAGGTATGCAGGAGTTCTTCCAACCATAGCACTTTTTTTTCTGTTGCCAACACTTTCCTGCTTATTAGTGTATTTTTCTTAAGCTTAAACAATTTTCAACTTTGAATTTCTCCTCATAACCTGGGAATCAAGGAAACGACTCTTCTTAAAGTCACTTGACTTTGTTTTGGCAGATCTCATAGTATCCCTGAAAGTGACAAAAGGGAGGAAGCATGAAGAGTTGAAGGGAATCACCCAAGAGGTTGAAATGAGCAAAGAAACTGAATTTCTGGTATTCATCCTTGGCCCCTGGGTGATGGGAGAACTTTTGCTTCTTGAGAATCTAGCATTTTAAGGGGCTCTTTAGATTATGGTTAAGGCAATTATAAGTTTGGAGCCTGGTTAAACTTTAAAAATAAGCCTTCTGCTAAACGACATAATCTTTCCCAGTTTCTGAAATCTCCTGGTAGAATCTAAGAAATACTTTTTCCCATTATGTTCTGTCTTTTCTTTTAAAGAATACATTAAATGAACTGAGTTCTGGAATTTGTAAGGTGCCAAGTAAGATCACAAAGAGAGGTAACCTAAGGCTCCATCCAGATAAGAAAAATGAATAATCGTGCCCTTTTCCTGATCGATGCTGAACGTCTATAGTTACTCTTGTTATGTGCTGGTCGTAAGACATCAGAATTAATTTCCAATAAGTAAACATGTCTTAATCTGCAAATAGGACAACAATGCCATTAAATCTAGTTAAATAAAGTACTGTGTGAAAAGAGGAATTCACTCATGTTTTTTTCCTAATACTTCAATGGTTTCATATAATATGTTAAGTTTCCTGATCTACTTGTAGTTTACTGTTATGTATGGAGTGAGGTATGGATCTAATTTTATCTTTTGCCAAATGACTACCGTTTATGCCAATCCTTAAAGAAAATAAAGTAAAATGCCAATCTTTAAAGAAAATAAAGTAAAATAAAAACTCAAATCTTTGGCTCACTAATTCAAGATGCACCTTTATCGAACACTAAATTTTCATATGTCTTGGTATCCGTTTCTGTTCTTTTTCTCTGGTCTATTGTCTATGCATGTACTCATACCATAATGTTTAAATCATAGAAGCTTTACCATAGCATGTGCTTTAGTTAGGGCTAGTTCCACCTCACAGTTTTTTTTCAGTGCTTTCCAGATTACATGTTTGTTTTCACATGAACTTTAGGATCAACTTGCCTAACTTCTTTAAAAAGCTTGTTGGTATTTTATTGGGATTTTTGTAAACTTATCAGTTAACTTGGGAAGAGCTAACATCTTTATAATGCTGAATCATTCTATTCAAGAAGAGGGGAGGTCTCTGCTTTTGTTCTACTTTGGTGTCTATCAGAAGAATGCCATTAAAATTTTAATCCAAGGAGGAGTCAAGATGGCGGAGAAGTAGCAGGCTGAGACGACATCAGCCAGCAGGAGATCAGCTAGACAGCCTATCAAACCATTCCAAACACCTACAAATCCAACAGGAGATCGAAGAGAAGAAAAACAACAACAACAATTCTAGAAACAGAAAACCTTTCTGAAAGGTAGGACCAGCGAAGAAGTGAATCCAACGCGACGGGAAGATAGACCCCGGGGGAGGGGCCGGCTCCCGGCAAACGGCGGAGCACAAAATCAGGACTTTTAAAAGTCGGCTCCACGGAGGGACATCGCTCCAGAGGCTAAACTGGGGTGAAGACCTCACGGGGACAACGTGGACTCAGGTCCCGCAGGGTCACAGAAGGATCGGGGGTGTCTGAGTGTCGCAGAGCTCACAGGTATTAGAGCGGGAAAGCCGGATGCGGAGACAGAGCCGAGGTTTCCTAGTGGTCTGTGACATGGACCGGTGCTCTGTGGCACGGGCTGGTGCTCTGTGCGAGGGGTCCCCACAAGATCCGGGGAGACTCCGACCCGGGAGAGCTCAGGGATCTACGGGGTTCGGAGACTCCAGGTGGGACTCTGCCAGAGACAGAGACGCTTGGTCACAGGCTGGGTGAGCTCGGAGCGCTCCCAGAAGCCAGTGAGACGGGACTGATTACGCACGATTTTCTCTGAGCGGGGTCTCCGGGCGCACGCGGTCTCCGGGCGCAAACGTGGGCTGGGGAGATTGGAGGGATTAAACGCTTTTCTATGAAGGCGCACTGAAGACTGGGGCCCCTAGCTCTCGGCTCCTCTGAACCGGAGATTGGGAGGCCGCCATTGTCATTCCCGTCCTCCGGAACTCTACAGAAAGCATTCAGGGAACAAAAGCTCCCGAAAGCGAACCTGAGAGGATTACTTAGCCCGGCCCCTGGTAAGGGCGGTGCAACTCCGCCTGGGGCAAAGACACCTGAGAATCACTACAACAGGCCCCTCCCCCAGAAGATCAAAGAAATCCATCCAAGACCAACTTCACTTAACAAGGAGAACAGCGGATTCTTATCTGTACAAAATGAAAAGGCGGAAAAACTCACCACAAAAAAAAGAGCAGGAGACAGGACCGAAGGCTAGAGACCTAATCAATACAGACATTGGTAATATGTCGGATCTGGAATTCAGGATGACGATTCTCAAGGTTCTAGCCGGGCTCGAAAAAGGCATGGAAGATATTAGAGAAACCCTGTCAGGAGAAATAAAAGCCCTTTCTGGAGAAATAAAAGAACTAAAGTCTAATCAAGTTGAAATAAAAAAAGCTATTAATGAGGTGCAATCATGAAATCTTACCATTTGCGACGACATGGATGGAACTAGAGCATATTATGCTTAGCGAAATAAGTCAACTGGAGAAAGACAACTACCACATGATCTCCCTGATATGAGGAAGTGGAGATGCAACGGGGGTGGGAATTAAGGTGGTAGGAAAAGTAAAAATGAAAGAAGATGGGATCGGGAGGGAGAAAAACCAAAAGAGACTCTTAATGTCATAAAACAAACTGAGGGGGGTGGGGGGAAGAGGGGTTGGGTGAGGGTGGTGCGGTTACATTATATGTTTAAATAAAGCTTAAATAAAGTAAAAAAAAATGGAGGCTCTTACTGCTAGGATAAATGAGGCAGAAGATAGAATTAGTGATATAGAAGACCAAATGACAGAGAATAAAGAAGCTGACCAAAAGAGAGACAAACAACTACTGGACCACGAGGGGAGAATTCGAGAGATAAGTGATGCCATAAGACGAAACAACATTAGAATAATTGGGATTCCAGAAGAAGAAGAAAGAGAAATAGGAGCAGAAGGTATACTGGAGAGGATTATTGTAGAGAATTTCCCTAATACAGCAAGGGGAACAAGCATCAAAATCCAGGAGGTGCAGAGAACACCCCTCAAAATCAATAGGAATCGACCCACACCCCGCCATCTAATAGTAAAATTTACAAGTCTTAGCGACAAAGAGAAAATCCTGAAAGCAGCACGGGACACGAAGTCTGTAACGTACAATGGTAAAAATATTAGATTGGCAGCAGACTTATCCACAGAGACCTGGCAGGCCAGAAAGAACTGGCATGATATATTCAGAGCACTAAACGAGAAAAACATGCAGCCAAGAATACTTTATCCAGCTAGGTTATCATTGAAAATAGAAGGAGAGATAAAAAGCTTCCAGGACAAACAAAAACTGAAAGAGTTTGTAAACACCAAACCAGCTCTACAGGAAATATTGAAAGGGGTCCTCTAAGCAAAGAGAGACCCTAAAAGTATTACCAGAAAGGAACAGAGACATTATACAGTAACAATCACCATACAGGCAATACAATGGCACTAAACTCATATCTCTCAATAGTTACCCTGAATGTAAATGGGCTAAATGCCCCAATCAAAAGACACAGGGTTTCAGAATGGATAAAAAACAAAACCCATCAATATGCTGCCTAGAAGAAACTCATTTCAGACCTGAAGGCACCTCCAGATTGAAAGTGAGGGGGGTGGAAAACAATTTACCATGCTAATGGACATCAGAAGAAAGCTGGGGTGGCAATCCTTATATCAGATCAATTAGATTTTAAGCCAAAGACTATAATAAGAGATGAGGAAGGACACTATATCATACTCAAAGGGTCTGTCCAACAAGAAGATCTAACAATTTTAAATATCTATGCCCCTAACATGGGAGCAGCCAACTATATAAACCAATTAATAACAAAATCAAAGAAACACATTGACAAGAATACAATAATAGTTGGAGACTTTAACACACCCCTCACTGAAATGGACAGATCATCCAAGCAAAAGATCAACAAGGAAATAAAGGT